>CM037155.1:28396657-28452632 GCA_020921065.1 Vaccinium darrowii | reverse complement strand
AATACAATTCGAAAAATATTTGTAATTACTCAAATGAAAATGTAAGAGGGGAAAAACTCACGAAGTTATTTCCTTGCTCTTATGAGATCAAATCCTCTTCTAATGGAGCAACCTCGATCCTGCAACACGAGCAAACTGTCAAAGCACCCCTGCCTCTAGGCGGCAAGGGCCCTTCGATGCCTAAGTTAGTATTGACGAACTGGAGGATAATTGAAATGAGTGTGTAAGTATGAGAATGAGTTTAAGCATACCTCTAGTGTTTCGGAGTCATATGCTTATATAGGCGATTAATTTGCACTTACATTCCTTGTGGAATTCTTCTCTGTATGGAATCCGTCCAAGCTTAGGATTCTTCCTTATTGGGCAGCATAGCCTGCATGATTCTGTATCCTTATTCGATAAGGATACTTGCCAAGATGGCCGCGTATTGCTCGCTCGGAGCTTTACCCTACATGGGAGTTCGCTCCTTGTTCAGTATGTTTGGCTGGCTTTCCATCTTTGGGCAAGATCATGCTTATCTTCGCAAGTTCAACTGATTCTGGGAATATCTTCGAATATTTCTTCCTTTTCTTATGTTTGCAAGGTAAGTCTGTTGCTAGGGTTTATCCCACATTGGGCTGTTCCACTTGTGCCATCCGACAAGCAGGCTGATTCGGTTTATTACTGGATTATGGGCGTGGTGGTCATCGGCGTACTATTCAGTGTCACTTTCCTCGTGCATGTCACGTGGTGGCTCTGGACGAGCTATTCTGTTCGTCTTCTGTAGTCCTTGGAAAATACCCCACACAATTGCTCCCCAGCTTTCAGTCGTCCGTGCATATTCGCGCATGACGAGCTGAAGCTAATTGACGAATAGTTACTGCTATGTTTATCTTTTCATACCATCGCTCCGCTTCGTACCGATGTACCTGCCACGTGTCAGTTGTTGCGCAGTTTGTCCAAGCGATAAGTCTGCGCCAACTGGTGCGAGCGTAACTTCCAAAGCACCTTTTCGTTCTCCGGGTGGCTTGAATCATTACACCCTTTTAATTATTGACTTGGCGTTTCTAACCCTTTCTTTGAAAGGCGTGAGGGCCTTTAAAACGCCGTCGTTGGAGATGACATCATGAAACATTATTTGAATTCTGAGAAGGTATAAGATGTTTCCTTAACCCCCTTCTTTTTTCTTTCCATATCTGTGTTGCTTTGAGAGAGAGAGAGTTGTTCCGTTGAGAGCGCCATTACCTTTGTGCATTTTGAGTTGTTCCTTTCACAGATTTCCCTTTCGCCGGAAAACATCTTCTCCGCCCGTCGTCGGTTGCCTGTAAGTTTCTTGCAACCCTTTTCGTTCTTCTTAGGTAGTTGCTTGAGGATTTTCTTGTACTTGCATCGCTTTCCGCCATGGGTAGGTTTAGGAGCCTCTGTGATAATGAGGCTCATATGGGGGCCTTTCGCCACCGTTACGAAGTCCCTGATGACATTAATCTAGCCCTGGCTTCTTCTGGTACTGATACCCTTGACCAAACTAAGGATAGGATTCACGTCCCCCTTTTAGCCGTTGTGGAGGGAGGTGTTAGGTTTCCTTTACACCCTTTGCTAGTCGAGATCTGCAACATCTATCGCCTGACCCCTCTCCAACTCTGTCCCAACTTTTATCGTGTGGTTATGGGAGTGGTGGCCCTGAATAGACTTTTGGGCACTAACCTGGGATGGTATGACATTCGTCGTCTTTACAGCGTCTGCCCCACCACCCATGGGACCTACTATCTCAAGATCTGGGACAAAGAGCGTCGTCTAGTGACCGGTCTTCCCAATTCCTGTCGTGGGGAGAATGATGACTTTTTGATTGTGACTGGAAATTTCTTGCCCAGGAATGAGGGTGGCAACGTCGTGGGGCCTCCTTGCCCCACACTTTTGAGCGTACACATTGGTTTTCCTCTTTTTTGTCCTTTGTCAATTTCTTCATTTTAGTAACTTCTTCCCTGTTGTTCATTACGTCTACTCTTTCTGTTTCTACAGCGGAGAACATCAACGAGGGTCATTTGGTGGTACACGACAGTGTCCATCTCCTTGACATTGAGAGAGTGCTCAAGTTTCCAGGCATCAGGGGATTGATCTAGAAGGGCTAGGTAGGGCTGCACATGTTTTACTGAAGTACAATCCCTCCTACCGTGGTGGTGTCCGTATAAGTGAGGTTTCTACTTCTGCTAGGAATTTGCGTAGGGGAAGAGGTCGTATTGGGGTAAGACGTTCTTCTATTCAGAAGCTTTTTCTCCATAATCGAGTTATCCACGCTTCTCGTACGAACAATTATCTTGGAATTGACTTTTCTTGTGAAAATATTCAGAGTGAATTGTCTGGAGAGAGTACTAGCAGTGTTCCTGTGAGAGACCAATCCCCTGTTTCAGCCATGCCGAGAGTTGTGCCTGACTTTTCTGACTTTATAACGCTTGATGATGATGAGTCCCATGTCCAGTTCCTTGATCCTGTGGGAGCTTCTTCTTCTACTCGTCCCCCTCCTCCTCCTCCTCCCCCTCCAGAACAAAGAGGGTTTGATGTTGCTCTGGAGAAGAGGCCCAAAGAAGAGTCCGTCCCTGCTCCCAATCCTCCTCAGCAGTGTCGTCGCACTACCAGCAGTTCTTTTGCTCAACAACCTCCCCCAACTTCTGAGCCTGAGCCTGAGCCTGAATTGGCCGTGTGGAACCCTCCTCTGCTCCGTGGCACCCAGCCCGTCCTGGCCTCCGATAGTTGTGATAACGCTAAGGTTTGCTTTGGCCGTTGGACGAGCTGTTCTGCTTTCTGGGGATGTTGACAGAGAGGCTGGGTCCAGTTACCTCAAGCTTTTGAAAAATGGCTTTCAACACCACATCAAGGTATGAATTTTACTGTTCAATCCCCGTGGCATTTTCTGCTTAGGGTCCCTTCTTCTTGATTGACGTGTTGTTTGGTTGTGATGAATTGCAGTCTATGCAACTCATGTATGTCGCTTGTGACCGTGCTGCGAAGGACAATCGAGCCATTACCAGTGCCAATATGCAATTGAAGACTGAGAATGACGAGCTGAAGGTCAGTGCCAACTATCTGATCAACGCCAACCAGCTAATGCCCAATGAGAATGAAAAGTTGAAAGAAGAACTGGCTTCCCTTAAGCGTCATGTGGGTGAATTTTAGCGTAACTTCAATGATGCTATGGCCAGGTTGGGGCTTTTAGAGACGGAGCTATCCAATGTTCGGAGGAGTAAAGCCAACCTGGAAGCCGAGCTAGCTGTTGCCCAAGTGTCTTCTGACCAGGCCTACAACCAGGGAGTGAGTGACACAAAAATGAAGTTTAAGGCCCAGATGCCACAGTTTGAAGACCTATTCTTTGCTAGAGGTTGGAAGGCGTGTCTGACTAACAAGACGTTGACAGATGAGATACAATTTGGACTGAGATTGAGTACCCCAGTCGTAGGGATGCTGCTCCCCAGACTGCTGTTGTGCCAATCCAGAGTGCATTTGTTGACCCTAGCCAGAAGGAAGCTACTGGCAACACATTCGTCCCTAACGAGCAGCAGGTTGAGCTCCCCTCCGCTGGTGGTGATGGTTTAGGTAATATTTCTGCCACTGAGGTCCGTGAGGCCCAGTGAAGAGGCTTTGTGCCTGTTTGATCTATTTAATCACAACCCTAGATTTTCCTTGACTTTTGATGATGTTTTAACACAATTTTTTGGTCCCATGCCCTGCGTGGCGATTTGGATGAGTGACCCTGCATGGTCGAGTTTTTTGATACTATGGTAATTACACCCTTCGTGGTGATTTTAGGTGGGCTGAGGTTTTGGTTGCCCATTGACATAACTTTGAACTCTGTTTGTTTTAACTCTGCATGTTCTGGGTACTTGAATTTGTCTTTGTTGGTGCTCCTAATCCTTCATATGCCCGGACTGGTGATTTGCACCATTGAGTTGAGGTGTGCATTTTGGGACCCAGACGTCCTTGCATATGATTAAGACTGTGTAGAGCAAACAATCCAGATATTCCTGTACGTAGTAAAGATTTCAAAAAACAAATACTTTAGAACCCATGCGTTCTTGTACTTAGTTAGGGATGAATAAGACAAAATTGGATAAAGTAGATACTTTGGAACCCAGATGTTCCTGTACTTAGTCAGACGACAATATTGAATGAGGCCAATATTTAATTAAGAGTGAATTGAATAAGGCCAATACTTTAGGACCCAGATGTTCTGCACTTAGTCAGAATTGAATAAGACAAATATCCTAGAACCTAGATGTTCCTTGGAACCTAGGTGTTCCTGCACTTAGTCAGAATTGAATAAGATAAATATCCTCGAACCTAGATGTTCCTTGGAACCTAGGTGTTCCTGCACTTAGTCAGAATTGAATAAGACAAATATCCTGAAACCTAGATGTTCCTTGGAGCCTAGGTGTTCCTGCACTTAGTCAGAATTGAATAAGACAAATATCCTGGAACCTAGATGTTCCTTGGAACCTAGGTGTTCCTGTACTTCCACCACATTTGTATGGGGCAGACAACATAGATTGTTAGGTTTAGATACATTCTAACCTTGGATAATCATGGACGAGGCCACAAGCGAGCTTAGACATATTCGCGCCTAATCATGCACGAGGCCATGAGTGATTTTTAAGGCATATTCGCGCCTAACCATGGACGAGGCCACGGGTTGCAATATTCATTGCGAGGTCTAGGCATGTTCGCGCCTAACCATGGACAATTTTTAGGCATATTCGCGCCTAACCGTGGACGAGGCCACGGGGTGCAATATTCGTTGCGAGGTCTAGGCATGTTTGCACCTAACCATGGACAATTTTTAGGCATATTCGCACCTAATCATGGACGAGGCCATAGACGAGCTTAGGCATATTCGCGCCTAATCATGGACGAGCTTAGGCATATTCGCGCCTAATTATGGACGAGTGTAGACACCCCAATCCGGACCCTCGGAATTCTGAAACTTCCCCGAGGATGAAAATGCCCAAATAAAGCATGTACGGTTTGATTAATGGTTTGAAGCCATCATCAATAACCTTCCATAAGATTACCAAAATACCCCTTTGAAAACCCTGGAATAGCCCAAAACCTTAAAACACATGCACCTGGATTGCACTTTAAGGCACCTGGATTGGCCAAATCCAGGCGCCTGGATATCAGTCCAGGTTGAGTGTAGTTTAAGTTGATAGTGGGCGGGAACGATATCTTGGGTGGATTATCTGCAGAATTAGTTGGAGAGGGGTGTGAGGGGGATGATTACCTCTATATTTAACCCCCTAGGTGATCCCTCACCTCTTAAAAAGGTTCAAGTTGCTCACTTTGAACCCTTGGTTTTCTATAAAAACCACCCTTCTCCTCCATTTTACACACAGAAAAATCCACTCTCTACCCTACTGTTATGCTGCCAAAACCCTTCCAGAAATTCAGTTCTAATTAACTTCTCTCTAAAACCCATCACTCAAACCCACTCCCACACCATCTATATTTCTCACATCATCCTTTTCTCCATTCAAGCCTTCTCAAAATCCATACACATTGTCCTTACTTACCCTGTACATGCAAGTTCAGTAGCTATACATTCACAAAATCTACACAAAGATCCATTTCAATTCCTTTGATCAAACCAAAAAGGTAGTATCTTCTACCAAAATTCTCAAGTAGGCCCTGAGGGGAACCTCACCTAGTTCTCACTGGTCTTCCATACCAGTAGAGGGCTTGGAAGTGGTTTGAAAATCATCAAGAAAGAAATCAGTGTTGTGCATCAGTACTCAATCCAAGCGCTTGGATCATCACTTTCCAGGCGCCTGCATTGAGTCCAGGCGCCTGGATTCACTCCATCCAGGCGCCTGGATCTCCTTTTCCCCATCACATTTTCTACTTTCTTTTGCATTCTGACCAGCCTTTGGTACATCATGTGCATGCATTGATCTCTAGTTGTTTATATTTCATGATATGATCTTTGCTAAAATGATCATTTAAAGTGTTTTGGAGTCACAATCATGCTTTGAAAAGAGATTATATAAGAAAGAAATGTTCATATGAGTTTATGAGTCATTTATAGGTTCTGATCATTCAGTTTTAAGGTGTTGAGATAGGGTTCTTCATGTTGTGTAAGCATATCCCCATTGTAAATGTATAGAATGAACATTATCACTACATAATCATGGCATTGTAAGTATCATTTCATTGTGTTTGGGACAAAATTGAAGTTTCATGCCTGTTACTGTGTTGCAATACATCTTTTAGAATGCCTGAAAGCTAATCAAAACATTGCATTTGGTGATTCCTACAAGAAATGGAGTTTTGAGTATGCTGTCTGGAAGGCCATCCAGGCGCCTGGATTGGCCCTTTCCAGGCGCCTAGACCTGCCTAACCCAGGTGCCCAGATTGTAATCCAGGTGTGATGGTTTGAATATTTGTGATCAATTTATGGGATATCCTAAGGCAGTTTGAGGGCATTTTAATGCAATTTTAGCATCTTTTGTACATAAATCATCCACTCATAACATTTTACACAAGCATTCACCCACATTTCTTTAATCTTTTTGATGCATTTGTCGTGCCCTCGCATAAATTTGAGTTTGAAGTTCATTTTAAAAACATTTTCAAAATCCTTTAAACATTTAGTAGAGACCGGTGGATACACTGGGCGCGGGGGGTGCTTTAAATTCCTTCCCCTCGCGTAACCTAGCTCCCGGACCCAAGAAATCTCATTTTGTGAGACCAGTAAATTATTTTCCATTCAAAGGGCAAAAGAGTCATTTTTCAATAGGTTTCTCGGGTACGGTCCTCAAACCCGGGTGGCGACTCCTTTCAACTAATCAAATCATTTTCCAAATCAAATCATAACTATTTTCGTGGACATTGCTCCGCGGGGTGTTCACAACGAGGCCATGGACGATTTTAGGCATATTCGCGCCTAATGATGGACGAGGCCATGGACGTGCAATATTCGCTGCATTCTGATTGATTAAGTGAATCATGCCCCCAATATGGGGTTTGTTCGTACGGTCAAAACCCATATTTACTCAAAGTAAAGTAATGCACAGATTTGCAAAAGAAGAAGTAGATGGTTTTATTCGCAACCATGATAGTCTTGTTACTTTATTCTTAATAAAGGTAGAAAAAACTTACTTTGCCTTTCAGGGCATTATTCAAAGGAAAAAAGAAAAGTTTAAGGAAAAATTTCATAAGGTTCTGGATATTCCAAGGGCGGGGGACTGGGTTCCTATCTAAATCTGCAAGTCTGTAAGCACCAACCCCTGCCATGCCAATCACTTTGTAGGGTCCTTCCCAGTTTGGCCCAAGCTTTCCGTCCGATGCCTTTTTGGTATTCCCTACCACTTTTCTCATCACAAGGTCTCCTATTCCGAACTCGCGGGGGTGGACTTTTTTGTTGTAAGTCCTGCAAAGTTGTTGTTGGTAGGCTGCCAATGTGACCAAAGCCCTTTCTCGTCGTTCTTCTGTGAAATCCAGGTTTGTTGCCAATGCTTGGTCGTTCCCACCAGCTTCTACCAATGCCGTTCTATTCGTTGGTAACCCCACTTCGAGGGGGGTCACGGCTTCAGTACCGTACACCTAGTAGTATGGAGTCTCTCCCGTTGAACGTCTTGGTGTGGTCTTGAATGCCCATAGCACTATTAGGAGCTCGTCGAGCTAGCTTCCCTTCTTTTTCTCCAATCTTCGCTTAATTCCTTTGAGGATTGTTTTGTTGGAGGCTTCTGCTTGTCCGTTACTTTGAGGATACGCTAGTGTTGAGTAGTAGTTCCTTATCCCATGCTGGGCACAGAAAGCTTCGAATTTTGGCACCCCAAACCTTGTTACGAAATTATGCAATAGGGCACCCAAACCTTGTTACGATGTTTTGCCAGACAAATTTCTCCACATTACTCTCAGTGATCTTTGCAAGCGGTTCTGCTTCAATCCATTTGGTGAAATAATCTGTCCCCATTAGCAAGAACTTCCTCTTGCCCGTTGCCATGGGCAGGGGCCCTATGATATCGAGCCCCCATTAAGCGAACGACCATGGGCTAGTGAGGGGTTGCAGGTTTTCTACCGGTGTCCCGATTATTGTCTTGAACTGCTGACACTTTTCACAACTTTTGACGAACACCTTTGTGTCTTCCTGCATGTATGGCCACCAATACCCCTTGGGTTATTGCCCTGTGCGCTATTGATCTCCCTCCCGCATGTCCGCCGCACGTCCCGGCATGTATTTCATGTAAGAACTTCTGCACCAGCGTGGAATGTACGCAAAGCAGGTAGGGACCGTGGTATGACTTTTTGTACAGCTTTCCCTGTGGTGAGAGCCAAAAACGAGCAGACTTCAATTTGATCTTATAGGCCTCCTTTTTATCTTTTGGTAGGACTTCTTCCCTTAAGTAAGTGATGATTGGATCCATCCATCCTGGTCCCAGGTCTGCATCGATATTGGTTTCTCCTTCCTGCCCAATGCTGGGCTGGGCTGGGCTAGGTATTCAACGACCACAGTGCGTTTGTACTCTGTAAGTAGCGCTGAGGCCAAGCAAGCTAACAAGTCTACATGAGCGTTTTGTCCCGAAGTGATTTGCTCTATCTTTGTCTCCTCGAAATCTGTCATTACATCCTGCACGACCTTTGCATAGGCTGCCATCTTTTCGTTCCTTAGGGCGTATTCCCCAATAAGCTGATTCACCACAAGCTGAGAATCACAGAAGATTTTTAACTTATTGACCCCAAGGGTCCTTGCACTCTTGAGTCCGATTAGGAGGGTCTCCTATTCTGCCACGTTGTTTGTTGCGCTAAAGCCCAAACGAACGGATTGTTCGAGCATGAGGCGTTCTGGAGTGAATAGCACTATTCCTGCCCCTGAGCCTTTGTTGCATGCTGATTCGTCAACGAACAATTGCCAGCTTCCTGTGTTTTGATCGTCGCCTGAGGACTTGGTTCATGTTCGCGAACCACATGAGGCTCAATCTCGGCCGGGGTAAACCTAGCTATGAAGTCTGCCAACACTTGGCCCTTGATGGCCGTTCTTGGTTGGTAATCAATGTCATACTGACTGAACTCTACTGACCAAGTGGAGATTCTCCCAGAGAAGTCTGCTTTTCGAAGCAGCGCTTTTAGAGGAAATTCAGTGTATACAGTGATGGGGTGCTCCAGCAAATAGTGTGGCAATTTCCGCGAAGCCATGATTAAAGCTTTGACGAGCTTCTCTAGGGGGAGGTATCTGGTGTGAGCGTCCAGGAGAGTTTCACTTACGAAGTAGATTGGTTTTTGCTCTGTGCCCTCCACTCGGAGGAGGGCTATACTGATTGCATGCTTTAAGACGGCTAGGTACAGAAGTTCTTGTATGAAATACACGTCGGGACGTGCGGCGGACATGTCGGAGGAAGATCAATAGCGCACAGGGCACTAACACAAGGGTACTGGTGGCCATACATGCAGGAAGACGTAAAGGTGTTCATTAGAAGTTGTGAAAAGTATCAGTAGTTCAAGTCAATAATCCAGACACCAACAGAAGACCTGCAACCCCTCACCAACCCGTGGCCAATTGCCCAATGGGGATTGGATATAATAGGGCCTTTGCCCATGGCAACGAGCAAAAGGAAGTTCTTGCTGATGGGAACTGATTATTTCACCAAGTGGATTGAAGCAGAACTACTTGCAAAGATCACTGAGAGTAATGTGGAGAAATTTGTTTGGCAGAGTATCATAACCAGGTTTGGGGTGCCCTACTGTATAATTTCAGACAATGGGGCACAATTTGGGCCAAATTTGAAGCTTTCTGTGCCCAGTACGGGATACGAAACTACTACTCAACACCGGCATATCCTCAGAGTAACGGACAAGTAGAGGCCTCCAACAAAATGATCCTCAAAGGGATTAAGTGAAGACTGGAGAAAAAGAAGGGGAGTTGGCCTGACGAGTTCCCAATAGTACTATGGGCATTCAGGACTACACCAAGACGTTCAACGGGAGAAACTCCATATTCCTGGGCTTACGATACTGAGGCCATGATTCCCTTTGAAATAGGGTTACCAATGAACAGAACGGCATTGGTGGAAGCTAGTGGAAACAACCAAGCTTTGGCAACAAACTTGGATCTAGCAGAAGAGCGACATGAAAGGGCTTTGGTCACATTGGCAACCTACCAACAACAACTTTGCAAGACTTACAACAAGAAAGTCCACCCCCGTGAATTCGGGATAGGAGATCTCGTGACGAGAAAAGTGGTAGGGAATACCAAAAAGGCGTCAGATGGAAAGCTTGGGCTGAACTGGGAAGGGCCCTACAAAGTGGTTGGCATGGCAGGAGTTGGAGCTTACAAATTTGCAAATTTGGATGGGAATTCGGTCCCCCGCCCTTGGAATATCTAGAACCTCATGAAATTTTTCCTTAAGTTTTCTCTCTCTTCCTTTGAATAATGCATTGAAAGGCAAAGTAAGATTTTTTTGTTTTTTGGTCAAAGTAAAATTTTCAACCTTTATTGAGAATAAAGTAGCGAGACTATCATGGTTGCGAATAAAATCATCTACTTCTTCTTTTTCAAATATGTGCATTACTTTACTTTGAGTAAATATGGGCTTTGACTGTACGAACAAACCCCATATTGGGGGCATGATACACTTAATCTATCAGAATGCAGCGAATACTGCATGTCCATGGCCTCGTCCATGAATAGGCGTGAATATGCCTAAGCTCATCCATGGCCTCGTCCATAAATAGGCGTGAATATGCCTAAGCTCGTCCATGGCCTCGTCCATGATTAGGCGTGAATATGCCTAAAAATTGTCCATGGTTAGGCGCGAACATGCCTAGACCTCGCAGCGAATATGGCACCCCGTGGCCTCGTCCATAGTTAGGCGCGAATATGCCTAAAAATTGTCCAAGGTTAGGCGCGAACATGCCTAGACCTCGCATTGAATATTGCACCCCGTGGCCTCATCCATGGTTAGGCGCGAATATGCCTTAAAAATCATTCATGGCCTTGTCCATAATTAGGCGTGAATATGCCTAAGCTCGCTTGTGGCCTCGTCCACGAATATTCAAGGTTAGATACAGCCCATGTTGTTTGTCTCATACAAATTAGATTAAGTGCAAGAACATCTAGGTTCCAAAATATTTATCTTATTCAATTCTGACTAAGTGCAGGAACATCTAGGTTCCAAAATATTCGTCTTATTCAATTCTGACTAAGTCCAGGAACATCTAGGTTCTGAAGTGTTCGTCTTATTTAATTATAGCTACGTGCAGGAACGTCTGGGTTCCAAAATATTTTCCCTATACAGTTTCAATCAAATGCAGGAACATCTGGGTTCCAGAGTGTAAAACACAATGGCCTGAAGTGCAAATCACCAATCAAGACATAAGAAGGTTCAAATGCGAGACTGAAACTTACACTCTCCATAACTGTATATAGACCATTCAACGATTGTTGTACCAAAGATGCAAACTCAAGTATCCAGAACATGCAAAACTACCATAGTAAAGTCAAAGTCATGACAACGGGCTACCAAAGCTTCAGCCCACCTAAACACCACGAAGGGCGTAATTACTAAAGTTTCAAAAACATAACAATACAGGGTCACTTGTCCAAATCGCCTCGCAGGGCATGGGATAAAAAATTGTGTTAAAGTATCATCAAAAGTCAAGGAATGTCGAAGGTTTTGATTAAACAGATCAAACAGGCACAAGGCCTCTTCACTGGGCCTCACGGACCTCAGTAGCAGAAATGTTACCTGAAACATCACCACCAGAGGAGGGGAGCTCAACCTGCTGCTCATCAAGGACGGATGTGTTGCCGCTAGCTTCCTTTTGGCTAGGGTCAACAACTGCACTCTGGTTTGGCATAGCAGCACTCTAGGAAGCAGCATCCCTATGTCTGGAGTACTCAATCTATGTCCAAATTGTGTCTCGCCTATCAAGGTCTTGTTTGGTCAGACACGCCTTCTAGCCTCTAGCAAAGAACAGGTCTTAAAACTGCGGCATCTGGGCATTTAACTTCATCTTTGTATCATTCACGCCTTGATTGTAAGCCTGATCAGAAGACACCTAAGCAACAACTAATTCAGCCTCCATGGCTGCCCTGCTCTTTTGAACATTCGATAGCTCTGTCTCTAAAAGCCCAAGTCTGGTCATGGCATCACTAAAGTTACGTTCAAACTCACCTACGCGACGCTGCAGCAAAGCCAGCTCTTCCTTCAACTTCTCATTCTCATTGGTCATCAGCTGGTTGGCGTTGATCAAACGGTTTGCATTGACCTTCAGCTCGTCATTTGCAGTCTTCAATTGCATGTTGGAACTGGTGATTGCTCTGTTGTCCTGAGCAGCACGGTCACAAGCGATGTACATGAGTTGCATAGACTGCGATTCATCACAGCCAATCAACAAATCAACTAAAGAGAGATGGATCCCAAACAGAAAAAGCCACAAGGATGAAACATCAAAATTCATACCTTGATATGGTGTTGAAAGCCATTCTTCAGAAGCTTGAGGTAACTGGACCCAGCCTCTCTCTCAACATCCCCAGGAAGTAGAACAGCTCGTCCAATGGCCAAATCAACTTCAGCATTATCGCAACTGTCAGAGGCAAGGACAAGCTGGGTGCCACGGCGCAGAGGAGGGTTCCACACTGCCAAATCAGGCGCAGGTTCAGGCTCAGGAGTTGGGAGAGGTGGCTGAGCAGAAGAACTCCTGGTAGTACGATGACGTTGCTGAAGAGGATTAGGAGCGGGAACGGACTCTTCTCTGGGTCTCTTCTCCAGAGCAACATCAGACTTCTTTGCCCTGGAGGGGGAGGAGGAGAAGGGGGACGAGCAGAAGTGGAAGCTCCCAGAGGACCAAGGAACTGGATAGGGGACTTATCATCATCAAGGGTTATAAGTCAGAAAAGTCAGGCACAACTCTTGGCATGGCTGAAATAGGATAATTGTTCGTACGAGAAGCATGGATAACTTAATTACAGAGAAAAAGCCTCCGAATAGAAGAACGTCTTATCCCAATACGACCTCTTCCCCTACGCAAATTCCCAGCAGAAGTAGAAGCTTCACTTATATAGACACCACCACGGTAGGAGAGATTGTACTTCAATAAAACATGTGTAGCCCTACCAATAAAACATGTGCAGCCCTACCTAGCCCTTCTGGATCAATTCCTCTAATGCCTGGAAACTTGAGCACTCTCTCAATATCAAGGAAATGGACACCGTCGTGCACCACCAAATGACCCTCTTTGATGTTCTCCACTGCAGAAACAGAAAGAGTGGACGTGATAAGCAACATGGAAAAAGTTACTAAAATGAAGAAATTGACAAAGGACAAACAAGAGAAAAACCGACGTGTACTCCCAAAAGTGTGGGGGCAAGGAGGCCCCACGACATTGCCACCCTCATCCCTGGGCAAGAAATTTCTAGTCACAATAAAAATCATCATTCTCCCCACGACAGGAATTGGGAAGATCGGTCACTAAACGACACTCTTTGTCCCGAATCTTGAGATAGTAAGTCCTATGGATAGTGGGGGAGACGCTGTAAAGACGGTGGATGTCGTACCATCCCAGATTAGTGCCCAAAAGTCTATTCAGGGCCACCACTACCATAGCCACATGATAAAAGTTGGGACAGAGTTAAAGAGGGGTCAGGCGACAGATGTTGCAGATCTCGACTAGCAAAGGGTGTAAAGGAAACCTAACCCCTCCTTCTACAATGGCTAAAAGGGGAACATGAATCCTATCCTCAGTTTGGTCATGGGTATCAGTACCAGAAGGAGCCAGGGCTAGATTAACATCATCAGGGACTTCATAACAGCAGCGAAAGGCCTCCATATGAGCCTCATTATCGCAGAGGCTCCTAAACCTACCCATGGCAGAAAACGATGCAGGTACAAGAAAACCCTAAAGCAACTATGCAAGATGAATGGAAAAGGTTGCAAGAAACTTACAGGCAACCAACGACGGCCGGAGAAGATGTTTTCTGGCGAAAGGGAAGTTTGTGAAAGGAACAACTCAAAAGGCACAAGGGTAATGCCGCTCTCAACGAAACAACTCTCTCTCGAAGTAACACAGATATGGAAAGGAAAAAAGAAGGGACGCTAAGGAAGCGTCTTATACCTTCTCGAAATTCAAATAGTGCTTCATGACGTCATCTCAAACGACGGCATTTAAAGGCCCTCACACCTTGCCAAGAAAGGGTTGGGAACGTCAAATCAATAATTAAAAGGGTGTAATGATTCAAGCCACCCGGAGGACGAAAAGGTGCTTTGAAAGTTACGCTCACGCCTGTTGGCGCAAACTTATTGCTTGGACAAACTACGCAAACAACTAACACGTGGCAGGTGCATCGGTACGAAGTATAGCAACGGTACGAAAAGATAAACATAGCAGTAGCTGCTCGTCAATTAGCTTCAGCGCATCATGCGCGAATATGCATGGACGACCAAAAGCTGGGGAGCAATTGTGTGGGGGATTTTCCAAGAACTACAAAAGACGTACAGACTAGCTCGTCCGAAATTATCACGTGCCCATGCACGAGGTAAATGACACGGATTAGTACACGGACGACCACCAAGCCCATAATCCAGTAATAACCTAAGTCTACCTATTTGTCAGATAACGCAAATGGAACGACCCAATACAGGAACAACAGACTTTCCTTGCGAAGGTAAGGAAAGGAGAGAATATTCAAAGATATTCCCAGAATTAGTTGAGCCTGCGAAGATAAGCACAATCTTTCTCAGAGATGGAAAGCCAATCAACATACTAAACAAGGAGCGAACTCCCATGTAGGGTAAAGCTCCGAACAAGCAATATGCGGCCATCTTGGCAAGAATCCTTATCAAATATGGATACAGAATCATACAGGCTACGCTGCCCAATAAGGAAGAATCCTAAGCTTGGTAGGATTCCATACAGAGAAGAATTCCACAAGGAATGTAAGTGCAAATTAATTGCCTATATAAGCACATGACTCCAAAACACTAGAGGTATGCTGAAACCCATTCTCATACTTACACGTGTTTCGATTATCCTCCAATTTGTCAGTACTAACTTAAGCATCAGAGGGCCCTTGCCGCCTAAAGGCAGGGGTGCTCTGACCGTTTGCTCGTGTTGCAGGATCGGGGTCGCTCCATTCGAAGAGGATTTGATCTCATAAGGGTAGAGAAATAACTTTGTGAGTTTTTCCCTTCTTACAGCTGTCACACCCATTGTTGGCGAAATTCGAAAGGATCACTCTTATGTTGTGGTTCAAATGGAAGAGTAAACACTAGCTGATCCATGGAACCCTCCAATCTCTTCTACTCCAAAACCATTTCTATGGGGTTTGTCATCTGAAATAGTGGTGGTCAAGATGGATGACCCTACTGGTTTTAAAGGATGGAGTAAATATCGCTCATTGGCTATGAGTAGGTACTTATCTCCTTTTATTAGAGATGATCCTAACATTATGTTGCTTGACAACCTCTTTGCTTCTTGTCTCACTCCTCCATTCTTTAAAGTGTGTGAGACAGAAAGGTTTGGCTTTGCTGGTTATGGTGAACTTAAGCACCAAGCCACTAAGCAATACATTTATTGGTTAAATGAGGTTTGAAGGCCTCAGTTTGGTGCAAACTTTATTGATCCTGCTGATCCTCCTCTTCGAGCTCTCCCAGAGAACCCAAACTGGTTCGAAGAGTTGAAGAATATCAAGTTTGAATCTACCATTACTCATGCTGATATTTCTTACACTCTTTATCCACAATCTGACTTTGTTAAGGCCAAGGAATTATTGGCTGCTTTTGCTTTTCTAGATATAGGGATTCTTGAAGAAGATATCCCTTACAAAAACTTCATATGGGCTTGTGAGACCCTTCAATGTGTTACTTCTGAGCAAACTGGTTCTTTTCTTCACTCTTTTCTGAGTCAACTTTCACTTCTTCAAATGTGGATGAAAAACAGCTGTAAGAGGGGAAAAACTCATGAAGTTATTTTCCTGCCCTTATGAGATCAAATCCTCTTCGCATGGAGCGACCTCTATCCTGCAGCATGAGCAAACTGCCAGAGCACTCTTGCCTCTAGGTGGCAAGGGCCCTCCGATGCTTAAGTTAGCACTAACGAACTAGAGGATAAGCAAAACAAGTGTGTAAGTATGAGAATGGGTTCAAGCATACCTCTAGTGTTTAGGAGTCATGTGCTCATATAAGCGATTGATTTGTGCTTACATTCCTTTGTGGAATTCTTCTCTGTATGGAATCCTTCCAAGCCTAAGATTCTTCCTTATTAGGCAGCGTAGCCTGCATAATTCTGTACCCCTTATTGATAAGGTTTCTTGCCAAAATGGCCGCATACTGCTCGTTCGGAGCTTTACCTTATATGGGAGTTCGCTCCTTATTTAGTATGTTGACTGGCTTTCCATCTCTGAGCAAGATTGTACTTATCTTTGCAAGTTCAACCCATTCTGGAAATATTTTCGGATATTCCCTCCTTTCCTTATCTTCGCAAGGAAAGTTTGTTACTAGGGTTTATCCGGCATTGGGTCGTTCCAACTGCGTTGTCCGACGAGCAGGGAGACTTGGGTTATTACTGGATTATGGGCTTGGTGGTTGTCTGCGTATTATTCTGTGTCATTTACCTCGTGCATGGGCACGTGGTAATTTAGGACGAGCTAGTCTATACGTTTTTTGTAATTCTTGAAAAATACCCCACACAATTGCTCCCCAGCTTTTGGTTGTCCATGCATATTCGCGCATGACGAGCTGAAGCTAATTGACGAGCAATTTCTGCTATGTTTATCTTTTCGTACCGTTCTACTCTTCGTACCGATGCACCTGCCACGTGTCAGTTGTTGCACAGTTTTTCCAAGCGATAATTCTATGCTAACAGGCATGAGCGTAACTTCCAAAGCACTTTTTCGTCCTTCGGGTGGCTTGAATCATTACACCCTTTTAATTACTGATTTGACATTCCCAACCCTTTCTTGGAAAGGTGTGAGGACCTTTAAACGCCGTTGTTTGAGATGTCGTCATGAAACACTATTTGAATTTCGAGAAGGTATAAGACGTTTCCATATCTGTGTTGCTTCGAGATAGAGTTGTTCGATTGAGAGCACCATTACCTTTGTGCCTTTTGAGTTGTCCCTTTAACAGACTCCTCCTCTGTCGAAAAAGTTTTTCCCCGGCCGTTGTTGGTTGCTCGTAAGTTTCTTACAACCTTCTCCGTTCTTCTTGCATAGTCGTTTTTAGGATTTTCTTGTACCTACACCGTTATCCGCCATGGGTAGGTTTAGGAGCCTCTGTGATAATGAGGCACATATGGAGGCCTTCCGCCGCCATTATGAAGTCCCTAATGACGCTAATCTTGTCTTGGCTCCTCCTGGCACTGATACCCATGACCAAACTAAGGATAGGATTCACGTCCCTCTTTAGCTGTCGTGGAAGGAGGTGTTAGGTTTCCCTTATACCCTTTACTAGTCGAGATCTGCAACATTTGTCGCATGTCCCCTCTCCAACTCTGTCCCAATTTTTATCGTGTTGTTATGGGAGTGATGGTCCTTAATAGACTTTTGGGCACTAACCTAGGATGGTACGACATCCGCTGTCTTTACAACATCTGCCCCACCACCCATGGGACCTACTATCTCAAGATCTGGGAGAATGATGATTTTTTTATTGTGACTGGAAATTTCTTGCCCAGGGACGAGGGTGGCAACGTCATGGGGCCTCCTTGCCCCCACACTTTTGGGCGTACAAGTCGGTTTTCCCCTTTTCTGTCTTTTGTTAATTTCTTCATTTTAGTAATTTCTTCCATGTTGCTTATCATGTCTACTTCTGCTGTTTCTGCAGCGGAGAACATCAACGAGGGTCATTTGGTGGTGCACGACGGTATCCATCTCCTTGACATTGAGAAAGTGCTCAAGTTTCCAGGCATTAAGGGAATTGATCCAGAAGGGTTAGGTAGGCATGCACATGTTTTACTGAAGTACAATCCCTCCTACCTTGGTGGTGTCTGTATAAGTGAGGTTCTACTTCTGCTAGAAATTTGCGTAGCGGAAGCAGTAGTGTTGGGGTAAGACGTTCTTCTATTCAGAGGCTTTTTTTCCGTAATCAAATTATCCACGCTTCTCGTACTAACAATTTTCTTGGAATTGACTTTTCTTGTGAAAATATTCAGAGTGAATTGTCTGGAGAGAGTATTAGCAGTGTTCCTGTGAGAGACCAATCCCCTGTTACAGCCATGCCGAGAGTTGTGCTTGACTTTTATGACTTTATAACCCTTGATGATGATGAGTCCCATGTCCAGTTCCTTGATCCTTAGGGAGCTTCTTCTTCTGTTTGTCTCCCTTCTCCTCCTCCTCCTCCTCCTCCTCCTCCCTCTCCAGAGCAAAGAGTTAGGGGTCAGGAGGACAGAGGTCATTGGAGATTCCAACCTAGTGGTGTCACAAGCTAGAGGAGAGTGGAAAGTTAAGAAGGAGATATTGAAGATGTGTCACTTGGTGTTGGAGGAATTAATCCCACAGTTTGACTCCGTCACATTTACACATACCCCACGCGTGAACAACCACTTCGCAGATGATTTGGCTACACTAGCCTCCATGATTGAGATACGACTAGGGTTCCAGATGCGACCTCTAGTAATTGAGCAATGGATGAAGCCAGTTTTCGACTACACTGCCATGATGGAAGTGGATGGTGGGAAGCCGTGTTTTGAAGATATCAAGAACATCTTGGAAAAGAGGGAATAACCACAAGGGGCAAGCGCCAAAGACATGTTGGCATTACGCAAACTAGTCGCACGTTTTATAATCTGTGGAGGATCGCTATATCGAAGGGCTTATTTGAGCCCCAATCAACTTTGTTTAACAAAAGAGGAGAGTGAAAGGCAATGGAAGAAATACACAAAGGAGTTTGTGGACCTCATATGAATGGGGGCATGCTAGCCAAGAAAATCCTCTGTCAAGGGTACTATTGGACGACAATGGAGGCGGACTGTGCGGATTATGTTCGACGATGTTACAAGTGCCAAGTCCATGCCAAACGTTTGCATATTCTTCCATCAGAGCTATACACTATGACAACGATGTGGCAATTCTCCACTTAGGGTATATATGTTATTGGGAAAATCACGGCACCCGACATTTATAAGCACAAGTTTATCTGAATGGCGATTAATTACATCACCAAGTAGGTTGAGGCGGCTTCTTACGCCACCCTCAAAGCCACACATGTGGCAAAGTTTATAAGGAACAATATCATCTACCAGTATGGAGTACCTCATGAAATCATATGTGTCAATGGTTCACACTTCCGAGGGGCCACAAGGAAGTTTTTTCAAGAATTTGGGATTCAAAACCATAGGACATCCACTTATCGGCCTCAAAGCAATGGAGGCGTAGAAGTTGCCAACAAGAATGTGAAGAAGATCCTTAGGAAAGTGATGGAGAATTACAAGGGCTGGCCCGACAAGCTACCATTGGCCCTGTGGGGCTATCAAACTTCTGTAAGGATATCAACGGGTGTACGCCCATATTCACTAGTGTATGGGATGGAGGTGGTCCTTCCCATTGAGCTTGAACTGCCTTCACTGAGAGTGTTAGCCAAAACAGAGATGATTGAAGAAGATTGGATGAGAAACCATTACTAGGAGCTAGCTTTGTTAGATGAAAGGAGACTAAGGGCAACATATCATGCGTAGGGGTATTAACGTCGAATCACACGGGCATTCAACAAAAGGGTAAAGCCAAGGGATATTCAAGTAGGGGACCTAGTGCTCAAAGCCAGCTGACCTCATGTGTCAGACCCTAGGCGCAAGTTCAAACCCAATTGGGCAGGGCCATGCATCATCAAGCGCATACTCAGTGGAGGGGCAACGTATATTGCAGATTTGGATGGGATGGACTTCGCATCGTCGATCAACATTGATAAGCTAAAGAGGTATTACGCCTGAGAGATGCTCATTGGACTGAAAATCCATAAGGGTGGGCAGTACCAAGCAAAAATTAAAGCAGTCTGCTAGTTTGAAAACCCACATTGGGCAATCTAGGCAAAACAAAGGCATAATATATGAGAGCTCGCTAGACCGAAAACCTGCAAGGGTGGTCTAGGCAAAAATTGGAGCGTAAAAGAGATGAGAAATACACGAGTGAACCCGAACCAGAAAACAATTTTGAGGGTAGGCAATCTTGTGTTCAGATGCGACAATTGTTGTATATGAATGATGTAAACAATTGAGACGCATGGTTACGAGATTTCTTTATTCACAAGCTACAGCTTTTTCTTAGAGCAAAGTTCAAATACATGATTATTACGCTAGAACAAGAAGAAAGTGCTAAATCCAATTCCTAATTCGTGAACAAACTAAAATGGGGAATAAAAAGAACATCAATCAAATCAAAAGTGCATAGTATAATATGTTAAGTGTTCCTCCTCTTTGCATCTCAAGTCTTTTCAATGTCTTGTGTTAGCCAGCGTTCGTATGACTTAGTCAACTTCTTCGCAAAACTATCACCCACTTGTAGCACAGTTCTGTTAGGCCAATAACAAAGATAGTTGCCACAGAAGGAAGCATCACGAACTCTTGAGGAGCAGTACTCAGAATCACCAGGAACTTCGACTTGGTCTCTACCAAACTGTCTTAGGAAGCATGAGGGGAAGTAGCAAACCACATGTGTTATGACAATCAAAGAGACCCCGGAGTGATTCATAGTGCTTTTAGTCGTAGTTTGTGATGTTATACCAAGGGCAAACCCACTGAATTCTGT
Source organism: Vaccinium darrowii (assembly GCA_020921065.1). NCBI lineage: Eukaryota > Viridiplantae > Streptophyta > Magnoliopsida > Ericales > Ericaceae > Vaccinium > Vaccinium darrowii. Next base: position 28,431,934 of record CM037155.1, on the reverse strand, counting down.
CACCCTTACGAGTCTACATCCATTCACTCCATGCTATAGTGGAAGGAAAGCTTTAGGTGATAGCCTTGTCTTCATATTAGTCAGGTATATATGGAAGCTACTTTGGCATAGCTAAAACTTTCAACTTCTCATATAACCAAATCTATAAAAGGGAGAGAGTACACAAGGGTGTGGGAGAGGAATAGGAAACAAGTGAAAGTGATGAAGGGCAAGTGGAGGGAGGTACTTGCAGAAGGAGTGGACTACCCAAGAATTGAGCAGAAGAATCTGACCGCACTCTGTCCAAACCCATCAGAGTTTCCGCAAGCACTAAGCCAGCAAAACCTTTACTTTGGCTAATCTGTTGAGCTAAATCTAGCAAGATAGAATCCACATGGCCTGATGGTGGTCCTAGCAAGAAGTGATGGAGAAGACAAACACACAAAGCTATTGAAGTTGAAAACACACTCCTATAGATCCCTATGGGTTTTAGCGGCCCCAAAGCATTACATGAATTGGAGAATTTCCAACTTCCCGGTCACTATGAAGAATTTTATCTCATGCCTAGCCAAGTTGAAGAGGGGTTTCATCAAGTTGACGTAGCTAACCAACGAGTTAGGTATCCCTGTCCGTATAACCCATGATAGCTGCAAACTCCTCTGAAGTAGGACACATCTCCTCCCGATTAAAGCGAAAGACGTGAATATGAGGGTCCCAAAAACTCGCAGCAGCACGAAGGAAGAAGAAGTTGATAGGGATCTCCCGAAGTGGAAAGAGGAAGCCAAGGCCATAAACCCTAAAGTTCAGACGGTCTATGCTCTCGAAAGAGTCCACCATCCTGAAAAAGGCTAGGAGTCGCCATTAGGAGATTTTGAGAGAGAATAAGAGTTGTTGATTATGCATGTAGCGTCCAAAGGTAGTATATATAGGGTGTAAATTGAGTTCAGTTATGAGTTGGAATCAGAATCCTGAGTCGGGTAGAATCGTGTAAAGTGCAGGCCAACACTTCAAATCTCCGGCCGACAAATCAATGTGCCAGATGCCAAAAATATTGATGGTTCTTTGAACCAATTTAACAACTGACGCGTCGATATGCCACCTGCCAGATCGATTTGTCAACCGACGGTTTACGTATTGTGCTCGAAATTATTACAGTGTGTTCCATTGTTCTCATAATGCATGGATTTTTATCAAAACAATAACCACAGCAGCTATGAGCAAGTAGGCAGGAATTGAGAACAAAAAGTATTTTTCATTCATATTCCAAGTTGATTATTACAAGGAGTATAACCAATACAAATGAAAACAACTACAAACAAAAAAGAAGCGTAGAAGATTCTGGTGGTTGGAACAGCAGAACCTGCTGCTCATATAAGGCGAGGGCTTCCTCGACACAAACTCGTGAAGAAAAATGCAAGCCAGCTGCTGAGAAAGACCTTGAACCTCTGGTCAACAGCAACCAACGAGCGAGTTGATTACCAACTCCTTCACCCTCGATGGCTCAAAAGAACCACCAGATGGGAACCACTATACGGGGATAAAATCCATGTAAGGTCTTGATCACATGTCTTCTCGCCAGAATCCTAAATCTGCAAGACAGACAAAGGTTATAGCACCTTTGCCTCTCGTCGGCAAAGGCCCTCCGATGCTTAAGTTAGTACTAGGTTACTAATCAAGCAAAGAACAATGCGTATGAATAGGTTTCACAGCGTACCTTTTTTTCATGGGTTTGATGCTATATTTATAGGTGGGGATAATTTGCTCATTAGGGCATCACGTTGCCCCTGTTTCCTATTTGCTTTAGGAATCCTCTCCCTAATAGGACTCTCCTATTAGGCACATGCTTCCAAATACTACTAGATCTCATTTAGCAGCAGTCCCTCTTTCCATATAGGACTCCCTCCTATATGAAACCATTTCCTTATCACGTTAGGAATGCTCATACTTATCCCGTATTCTATGGGATTTCTCCTTATCCTATAAGGAACCGACATAGAGTATTCTGGAATGTCTCACCGCCTTATTCATGGCGGTGTCATGCTTCCACATAGCTCGACATGACACGTACATATCTTAACTACTCACGCCGAGCTGAGTTTATGTATTCCAGAATATCATTCAAGCTTTATTCGTAGCCTATCCAGCTTGACAGGGTTAAGGGTATCCCCTTGCGATTTATACCGAGCTAGTACATCCTGGTATATTAACCCGTTTTACCATACTGACCTTATTCATGGTCAATACAGCTCGGCACAGGGCTAGGGCTTCCCTATGTGGTGCCGAGCTACTTGCCCTCTTGTGGTGACTATTAAAGGCACGTGATATGCCCTTTACTAAGGGGGTCAGGTTTTACCCACTCCAATTGCTCCCCAACTCTGTCACTGCTGTCACTCATCAGCAGTGCACAGAGCTCACTCATCAGTAGTGCACAGAGCTTCAACGGTTCTTGATGCATCTTTTGCACGCCTCCCCCTCACGTGGGGAAAATAGCTCCTTTCGCATTAAATGCAAAGTGACCCGTTGGTGGCTCAGATAAGCCCAAAGGACGTTTTTGCTGACGGTTTTCACACGTCATGCCCCACTTTCATGGGGTTTCAAGCGGGGTAATGATTACTCTTCCCCCCCCCCCCCCCCCCCCCAAAACCCTCTAAATCTCAAAAAACCCCTCCCCTCCTTCATTTCTTCTATTTCCTTCATATGAAGCAAAAGAATAGGAGAGAGAGAGAGAGAGAGAGAGAGAGAGAGAGAGAGAGAGAGCTTCGTCCACCATTAATGCCATTCCCGGAGTTTGTATACCCGGAGTTCCATCTCCATTCTCTGTCAAAAAGTAGCCTCCACTTTCGTCGGAGAGCCTTATTTTAGGTCCATCTTTTCACGTAAGTGCCTTATCCTGTCCTTCTTTTCCTTCATTTTTTACCACTGTTCACTGTCTTCTCCATTCTTGGGTTTCAACAGTGAAACCCTAACTCTTTTAGCATGGGTAGGCATAGAGCCCTATTAAATACCCCCGAAAAAGTCGTAGAGTTTCGTCGAAAATATGGGATCCCTGCCGATGTCCAATTCCGATCGAACGGACCCAACGACATGGGTCAGTTCAGTCAGTCTGAAGACACAATCCATATTCCCCTTATTTTTGTAGCTGAGGGTAGTTTGCGGTTCCCCCTCCACCCCTTCTTCAAGAAGGTCTGCAATCGTTGCCGACTAGCCCCTATACAGCTATGCCCTAACTTTGTTAGGGTGGTCATGGGTACTCTTGCCCTTAACGAGCTTCTGGGCTTCCACCTAAACTGGTGGGATCTACACTTTTTATATAGTGTAGTTCCCACCGCTGACGACTCCTACTACTTCAAGGCTTGGAACCCTGACTGGAGGCTTATCACTGATTTGCCGAACTCTTTTAAAGGCGAGGCTGATGACTATCTCGTAGTCTCCGGCAATTGAGAGCCCAAAGACGCCGAGGGGAACACAATTGGATTTGCTTGCCCCATGGCCCTTGGCCACCCACGTTAGTGCTCAAATACTTGCTTTATTTTCTCTATTTGCCCTTATTTCCTCGCAATTCTTCGTTCTTATCAATTTTCCTGTTTGCTCTTCCTTTTGCAGCGGACAACATAAATAAGCACGGTCATTTGAACCACTCCAATCTCTATCATGAGGAAATAGTATCAGCTCCGCTCTTTGACGGGTTTGAACCGACGCCGATTGGATTGGGCCGAGCTGCACATATCCTCCTGGGGTATACTCTAACCTACTGGGGAGGTGTCAAAAAAGGAGGAGAGCATCGCAGTAGGCATCCCTGGTCCCCCGTGCCAACTCCAACCATCCCTCTCCCTCCCTCTGACAGAGGCCGAACCAGAGGCCGTAGATACCACAGAGGCAGGGTTACCCGTAGCCGAGCTAGGCTAGATCCCCAACAACAAGTTACCTTCGCTCACGTTCCCAAGATCCCCACAGCCATCCCAATCATTACTCGTACCGATCAAGAGGCAAGTACATCCGGAAGGGTGATAGTTGAAGGAGAAGAAGAAATGGGAGAAGAAAGAGAAGAAGTAAGAGAGGCCGATCACCACGCTGTTGTTCTTTCTCTTGTCGAGCAGTCCCTCCTTCTTGCAAACTCAGATTCATCAGGCTACTCGCTCTCCCCTAAGCGAAACATGCCTCTTTAGCCGATTAATTTGTTAGACGAGTTGAATCTCGGCGGGCGGGCTTCCCTTGCTCCCCCGGTCGTCCATGCTGTCACTCCCTTTCAAACACCAACCGTCTCTCTCCCCGAGTAACAGAGGGACAAGAGACCAGCGGAGAGTCCTCAAAACGTTCAGCCTCCCCTGCAGAGGAGGAGGAGTGGAGACTTGAGCTCTAGTCAACACCTCACCGACTCTCCACCTCTGGTACAGCCCTGGGCCCCTGTTTTGGCTCGTCCTGATGGTACCCCCCTCTCAATGACTGATAAGATTTCCTCCGTGGATGTGGCGTTTGGCGTTTCTTGAACTGCGCTCCTTCCTTTGGACATGGACAGGGAGAAGAGCAATTCGTATGATAGCCTCATGAAGTCCATATTCCAGTCCAGCACCAGGGTGAATAGACTTTCTTATTATGTCTTCTATCGTATTTAGACCTCCGTTTTTCCTCACCAATCAATCTTGTCTTGCAGATTATGCAAAAGGTGTTTGTCGGCCTAGAGAGGGCTAAAGACGCCGAGAAAGAACTAAAAAAGGAACATAAGAGGGCGGAGAAAGCAGAGAAGGGGAGTGCCTAATATGCTCAATCTCTGAAAGATGCTCGAGAAGAGGTGGAGGGATTGAAGGGGGAAAATGTTGAGCTGAAGAGGAAAGCAGAAGAGGTTGAACGTGAACTCCATCAACAACTTGTTGCTGCAGAGGCTAGAGCAGAAGTTGAATATGATCGGGTTGTTGTCGTGATCACCGACAACTAAAGAGCGCAGATGCCAGCCATACAAGACGCTATTTGGGGCGCAGCTTGGCAGAGATGTCTCAGCAAGCTTGAGGTGGACCCTTCCTCTCCTCACTGGACTAACATGGAGTTACCAAGCGAGGCAGCTGCTGCTCAAGCCCATCTCGACGCTCAGGCTCAGCCCAATTCTGAAGCTCAACCTGAACCCCTTCCGGAGCAAATCCAAACAGATGAAGCCATCATTGATCTCACCATCCTAGGAGACGGTGTTGCCAAGGACACTATTGGAGGTGACAACCCTGACCCCAATCTTGCCACTGTTGTCGAAGGGCACAGTGAAGAGGTTTGATGCCTAGGTTACTTTTGATGATCAGCCCTGTGAGGCTTTGCTCGGCCGGGTGTGGCCTTTTTAATACTCTACTTTCACTTGAATTTGGTATTCTGTTTAAGTATTGTCGAGCATTTCGTACTTGCATTGCAAACCTTCCAAATGTTTTTGTACTTTTTACTTTACCAAGTATCCTCATACCTAAGTATTGTGCAATGTTTGTTGCAATACTAAGTTTCTTCGTACCCAACTCATTCGTCTGCATGCTAAGTGTATTCATACCTAGAAAGTTATTGCAATATTCGTTGCATTTCTAAGTTTTTTCGTACTTAGTAAGTTATTGCAATATTCGTTGCATTTCTAAGTTTTTTCGTACTTAGTAATTTACACCAAGTATTCTCGTACTTGGATTGTTGCATTCTTCATTGCAAATTCTAAGTTTTTTTGTACTTAGTAATTTATTGCAGTATTCGTTGCAAATTTTAAAACATGATTGGAATACACATACTCTCTGCTCCCCAATAGGAATCCAAATTTGAGGTAAATTTTGGTTCGTATTAATCAAAACCACAATAAGAAAAGATAAAATCTTATTAATGCTTGAAATATCAATGAAGATAAAAATCTGAATAACTGATGTTGGTGATTTTATTCGTAATCCCAACTAGGTATTAAAAACAAATGTGAATTTATCCGTATTCACTAAAAAGATGTGATTGTATTCGTAATTATATAAACAAATTACTGGTAAAACTTTCGTAGGTTCTGGACGTTCCATGGCCGTGGTACTGGGTCTCCGTCTAGGTCGGCCAAACGATAGGCTCCAATGTCAGCAATCCCTACAATCTTGTATGGGCCTTCCCAGTTTGGCCCAAGCTTTCCGTTAGAGAACACCTTGGTATTGGCCAAGACTTTCCTCAGGACTGGATCCCCAATCTTGAACTCCCTAGATTGTACCTTCCTGTTGTAACTTCTTCTCAGCTGCTCTTGGTATGCTGCCAATGTAATAAGTGCACGCTCTCTTTTTTCCTCTCTAGGTAGAGCTACTCGGCCAGGGCCTTATCATTTCCTCCAGACTCCACAAGAGTAGTGCGATTGGTCGGCAAGCCAATCTCCAATGGGATCACTGCCTCTATCCCATAAGCAAGGGAATATGGCGTCTCTCCCGTAGATTGCCGAGGAGTGGTCCTGTATGCCCAAAGTAAGGCTGGTAGCTTGTCTGGCCATTTTCCCTTTTTACTTTCCAACCTTTTCTTGAGACTCTTAAGGATGGTCTTGTTTGAAGCCTCTGCTTGCCCATTACTCTGTGGATAAGCTGAGGTTGAATAGTAGTTTCTGATGCCATACTGAGCACAGAAAGCTTTGAACTTCTTGCCGAACTGGGCCCCATTATCTGAAATGGAGTAAGGTACTCCAAATCATGTAATGATCTTGTTCCAGACAAACTTCTCTACCATGGCCTCTGTGATTTTTGTCAAAGCTTCACCTTTTATCCACTTAGTGAAGTAATCCGTGCCAATGAGGAGGAATTTTCGTTTCCTTGTTGCCATGGGAAGAGGACCCACAATGTCCAATCCCCATTGTGCAAATGGCCATGGACTTGTTAAAGGAAGAAGATACTCTGCTGGAGCTCAGATAAAAGGGGAATATCTTTGGCACTTTTCACATTTCTTGACAAAAACCTTTGCATCCTCTTGCATATAGGGCCACCAATACCCCTGGGATATTGCTCGGTGGGCGATGGACCTTCCACCAGTGTGTCCTCCACATGTTCCAGCATGGATCGCATGGAGGAATTTTTGGACTAGAGCTGGATGTACACTTAATAAATATGGACCAAGGAAGGATTTCTTACAAAGCTTACCTTCTGGAGAGATCCAGAAACGTACTGACTTGGTTTTGATCTTGTGAGCTTCCCTTTTGTCTTCTGGCAAAGTCTCATCTCGTAAGTATGCCACTAAAGGGTCCATCCAGCTTGGTCCAAGCTCTGTCTCCATAACCATCTCTACTTCTCGGCCAATGCTTGGCTCACTCAGGTAGTCCACAGCCACTGTACGATGGTACTCTGTCTTGATTGCCGACCCTAAGCATGCCAGTTAGTCCGCATGCGCATTCTGCCTCGAGCTGATTTGCTGGATATGTACCCCTTCGAACTAGTCAAGCAAATCTTTGGCTGCCTCAAAATATGCAACCATCTTCTCGCTCTTTGCAGCGTAGTCTCCTGAAAGTTGATTAACAACTAGCTGTGAATCGTAAAATACTCGTAACTTACTGACCTTGAGTTCTATGGCACTCCTGAGTCCAGCGAGCAAGGCTTCATATTCTGCCACATTGTTAGTGGCACTAAACCCCAGCCATAGTGCTTGCTCCAGCACCAGTCCTTCTGGGGAGAACAACACCACTCCTGCTTCTGACCCTTTGTTGCAAGCTGACCCGTCAACGTACAACCTCCACTCTTCTGGATCTAGCTCGGCCTTTCTCGTTGACTGCTCAGGGACAATGCTTTGCTCCTTCTCGTGGAGGGTTGGTGGTGGTGGGGCTACTGTTGGAGTGAATTCTGCTATAAAATTAGCCAAAATTTGTCCTTTATTGCCGTCTTGGGCTAATAATCGAGGTCAAACTGGCTCAACTCAATGGACCACTTGGATATTCTGCCAGAGAAATCTGTCTTCCTAAGCAAAGCCCTTAGTGGATATTCAGTAAACACAGTAATGGGATGCTGTAAGAAGTAGTGTGGCACCTTTCTTGAAGTAGTGACAAGAGCATATACCAATTTCTCCAATGGTAAGTACCACGTTTCTGCATCTAACAAGGTCTTGCTCAAGAAATAGACTGGAGCCTACTCGATCCCCTTTATTCATAGGAGAACTGAGCTAACTGCGTGCTCAGATACCGCTAGATATGGTATCAACCGCTCCCCAACTTCTAGAGTAGAGAGCAAGGGTAGTGATGACAAGTAGGCTTTCAGCTCCTGGAAAGCTTGTTCCGGCTCGGCTCCCCATTCATATCCTTCTCTCTTCTTTAAAAGTTGAAAGAACGACCTGCAACGGTCTGAGGACTTACTGATGAAACGGTTAAGAGTTTCTGCCATCCCGTTAGTCTTTGGACCTCTTTCGTGGTCTTAGGGCTTTGAAGATTCTGAAGCGCGGTAATTTAGTCTGGGTTGGCTTCAATCCCTCCCTCGGTTACCAGGTGTCCTAGAAATTTTCTTGAGCTAACCCCAAAAGCACACTTGGAGGCTTTTAGCTTTAACTTGTATTTCCTCAGAATGTCAAAAGTCATAGGTCGGCAATATGATTGGGCTTTGCCTTGCTTTTTACCACCATATCATCGATATAGACCTCCATGGTTTTGCCGAACTGTTCCTTGAACATCTTAGTAACCAGTCTTTGGTAAGTCGCCCCAGCATTTCTTAGCCCAAATGGCATGACCTTGTAATAGTAGAGTCCTCTTGGTGAGATAAAGGACGTTTTCTCTTGGTCTGGCTCATACATAGCTATTTGATGATATCCTCGATATGTGTCAAGGAAGCTTATCCTTTCATAACCTGACGTGGCATCCACTAGTTGATCAATCCTGGAAAGTGGAAAGCTGTCCTTGGGGCATGCTTTGTTGAGGCTGGTGAAATCTACACAGACTCTCCATTTCCCGTTTTTCTTCTTGACCACCACAGTGTTAGCCAACCAATCCGGATAGCTTACCTCTCGTATGGCATCTGCTTCGAGTAGCCAATCTACTTCCTCAATCACAGCGTTTGCGTGCTGTGGTGCCGACCTTCTCGCCTTTTGCACAATTGGTTTGTGTTGAGGATTCACTTTTAAATGGTGGCAGATCACCTCGGGGTCTATCCCAAGCATCTCCTGGGGAGTCCAAGCAAAAACGTCAATATAGTCCTTCAAAAAAGCAACCAAATCCATTTCTTTCTGTTTGGCAAGTGTTTCGCCGACCAGGAAATACCGTTCTGCATCATCCTTCTCGATATGTATCTTCTTTAATCCTTTCACCATCTTCTTGGTGAGGTCACCTCCAACGTCTTCCAAAGTAGGTTGGTGTGGTACTTCGATCGTCTGAACAAGTTCTGCCCTTGGGGATCTCTTCAGCACTATGTTGAAACATTGGTCAGCTACCTTTTGATTTCCCCTAATGCATTCTATGCCGTCTGCTCCTAGATACTTGATTTTCTGGTGGTAGGTGGAAGGGATGGCTTTCATCTTGTGCATCCAAATTCTCCCTATAATCACGTTATAGGAGGACGGCAGGTCCACTACCAAGAAGTTAGTTTTAAGAACAATTGACCCTGCTTGGACAGGCAGTGTGACCTTTCCCATGGGCCATATTGTCTGCGCGCTGAAGCCGACCAGAGGGACCAGACATTTCTGCAGCGAGCTCAATGGGAGCTCCATCTTTTTGAAAGTATGGTAGTACATGATTTTTTTGCTATCTCCCTAATCTACGAGGATTTTCTCCACATCATACTCCCCCTATTCGTAGGGTAATCATCAACGCATCATTATGGGATACTAATACCCCATCTAGATCGTCATCAGTGAAGGTAATGGAAGTCTCCATTACTCCCTTGGTCCTTGGCCTCTTCGTGCCGAGCTTTATGACGTGCTTTACCTGTCCACTAACCCTTTGGATGTGCCTTATTTCATTGTTTGTATAAGGGGCTACCAATCCATGTATCATATGGATTGTCCCTTTTGGACATTTCTCGTAGTCCATCTCCTCTATCAGATCAGCATCCTTTTGGTCACCAACCAAAAATTCCTTTAGATGGCCCTCTGCCACCTTTTCGTCCAGGAACTTCTTGTATTCCACAGTCCTCAGTCATATGACCCCAGTCCCTATGGTAACTACAATGTTGGTTTGTGGCCCTTCTCCTCTCTGGGTTCCCTGTCATCTTAGGGGGCCTTTTGAACCATGGCTCCTTCTTTATCCTGTACAACATCTTATAGATCGGGATGTTGAAAGTTGCCATGATGCTAAAGTACAATTTGGGGTCTGGATCTGCTTTGTCTTTCTTTTGCTGCGTATAATCGTTTCTTCCCATTGTGTACTCCTTCTTGTACACCCTTGGCTCTGCCGCTTTCCTCTCTGGGAGCTGGGACTGTCCAGCGACAATCTTTCCTCCAGTTTGCAGGATATCATCCTCTACCCGTGCATGTTCCTGGATTCTTTCCATTAGCTTGGCTACAGTCTTTACTGGATGCATGGTAAGCGATTCTCGCAGCTTACTATGCATAGGCAAGCTCGTCTTGAATGTTGCCAAGGCGTACTCTTCACTGCAGTTTTCAATCTCATTGAAAGTCTCCCAATAACATTTGGAATACTGCCGCAGAGTCTCATCATCCCTTTGTCTCATAGAGGTTAATGCATCAAAAGTCTTTGGGGCCGCTCGGTTTGTTAGGAACCGAGCAGTAAACTCTTTGGCCAATTGAGCCCAGCACAGGATTGACCCCTCTGGGAGTTTTTGGTACCAACTTAGGGCTACTTTTCCCAAGCTGGACGGGAACATCTTGCACAGGAAGGCATCATCTTGCTCATGCATGAACATGGCTTTTGGTACTGTTGAATGTGGGACACAGGATCCGTGCTGGTTTCATAAGGGATGAACGCTGAGTGTTTAACCCTGCTCGGAGTTTTTTCTGCTCGGATCTAGTGGGCTAGAGGTGACTTGGAGATCTGGCCTAGGGCTTCCTTAGCTGCTTCTCGTGCAGTTTTGGGACCTCCCTCGGCTCGGCCAGTTTTCCTTCTTCTCATGTACTACTCGGGGGTATGCTCATTGGAACCAGATCTCTCGTATATGTCCCTAGCATGTTTCCTCCTCTCTCTTTTCTCAACGGATGGGCTCCTTTCTCTCCTTTTTCGTGAAGAGGCTCTTTTCATAGTAGAGACATTATCATGGTGATGATTCCTTCTTTCTTTTTCATATTGCGTAGATTTCGTCTGTGAACGTAAGTCTTTCTCCTTCTCTTGGAGTTGTTTCTTCAAATCCTGAATTTCCTTTTCACGTCAAGTGACCTCTCATGCCAATTCTTCTACCTCATGTTCCCTCCGGTCGAGGCTATCTTTTTGTTCTTGATTCCGTGCCCGCCTGAGGTATACTCTACTCGGGGGGCTTCTCTCCCTCTCATGACAGGGAGAGACTCCCCTATTTCTTTTTGGTGGCGACCTTGAGCACCCTTGTCGCTCGCCTGATCTTAGGGAATTATGGGTTACTAGGCGTGTATCCCTGAACTTTGGAATCTCAGGAATATGCCCTATATTGAATCTTCTAGCAGCAAGCTTTTTCTGTGGCGCTTTCAGAGCTGCAGGAGTCCTGTCCACCTTTGTACTCTTTCTTGTAGTATACACAAGAGTGGTTCCACCATCGTCTTCCATGTCCTCTCTTTGTGGAGTGCGTAAGACAAGCTCTGAAATCACCATTGTTGATCTTTTTTGAAAAGAAGATAGCTTTTCGTAAGCGTTTCCCACAGACAGCGCCAATTGTACGAGGATAAAATCCACGTAAGGTCTTGATCACATGTCTTCTCGCAGGAATCCTAAATCTGCAAGACAGACAAAGGTTAGAGCACCTTTGCCTCTCATCGGCAAAGGCCCTTCGATGCTTAAGTTAGTACTAGGTTACTAATCAAACAAAGAACAGTGCGTATGAATAGGTTTCACAGCGTACCTATATTCATGGGTTTGATGCTATATTTATAGGTGAGGATAATTTGCTCATTAGGGCGTCACGTTGCCCCTATTTCCTATTTGCTTTAGGAATCCTCTCCCTAATAGGACTCTCCTATTAGGCACATGCTTTCAAATACTGCTAGATCTCGTTTAGCAGCATTTCCTCTTTCCATATTGGACTCCCTCCTATATGAAACCATTTCCTTATCCAGGCAACCTCAGCGGCGTCTTAACCCCAACATGAAAGACGTGGTTCGGGCTGAGGTACTTAAGTTGTTAGACGCAGGTATCATTTACCCAGTTGCCCATAGTGAGTGGGTGAGCCCAGTGCAGGTGGTGCCTACGAAGGCAGGAGTGGCCGTTGTGACCAACGATGAGGGAGTTTTAGTGCCGACCCGAGTTCCCACAGGATGGAGAGTTTGCATAGACTACCGGAAGCTCAATGCGAGCACCCGGAAAGACCACTTCCCTCTTCCTTTCATTGATCAGATTTTAGAGAGGGTAGCGGGTCGGGCCTTTTATTGCTTTTTGGACGGGTATTCGGGGTATAACCAGATTGAGGTCGCCTTAGAGGACCAGGAAAAGACCACCTTCACATGTCCATATGGAACCTATGCTTACCGTCGCATGCCCTTTGGGTTGTGCAATGCACCTGGTACCTTTTCCAGGTGCATGATGGGAATTTTTAGCGACATGGTGGAAAGGATAGTAGAGGTGTTCATGGATGATTTTTCGGTTTTCGGAGATTCATTCGATGGATGCCTCGAAAATTTGGGAAAAGTTTTACAGAGGTGTGAGGAGAAGCACTTGGTGCTAAATTGGGAGAAGTGCCACTTCATGGTTACCCAAGGAATCGTGTTGGGACACATTGTGTCCTCTAAGGGTATTGAGGTGGACAAGGCCAAAATAGATTTAATCTGAAATCTCCCAACACCTAAGTCTGTTAAGGATGTGCGTTCATTTCTGGGACATGCTAGTTTCTACCGGCAGTTCATTAAAGACTTCAGTGCTATCTCCCGTCCGTTGTGTCAGTTGTTGGCAAGGGACACACCTTTTGTGTGGTCCGATGCTTGTGAGGAGGCATTTCAGATGTTAAAGCGGAGTCTCACAACTCCGCCGATTGTGCAGTCCCCGGATTGGAGTCTTCCCTTTGAGTTGATGTGTGATGCTTCTGACTATGCAGTCGGAGCTGTTTTAGGGCAGAGGAGAAGGAAAGACCCATGTGTGATCTACTACGCTAGTAAGACATTGAATGAGGCGCAGATGAACTACACCACCACCGAGAAGGAGTTGTTAGCAGTGGTGTTTGCTTTAGATAAGTTTCGGTCCTACCTGGTAGGTTCGCAGATCACGATTTTTACCGATCATGCGGCCCTAAAGTACTTAATGACTAAGCAGGACGCGAAAGCTCGCCTCATTCGGTGGATTCTGCTGCTGCAAGAATTCCACCTGATTATCAAGGATAAAAAAGGGGTAGAGAATGTAGTGGCTGACCATCTGTCTCGTCTGGAATTCGAGGACCCCACCTCGAATCTTCCCATTAGAGATTCTTTTCCGGATGAGCAGTTGTTCGCCGCTAATGAGTGCCCGTGGTATGCTGATATTGCCAATTATTTGGTAACTGGGCAGATTCCCCCCCATTGGTCTACCCAAGAGAAGCAGCGATTTTTGAGGAGTGTCCGACAGTATATATTCGATGACCCATATTTGTTTAAGTACTGCGCGGACCAGATTGTGCGTAGATGTGTCCCCGAGTCTGATCAAAAGGGGATTATAGAGTTCTGTCATAGCGAGGCGTGTGGTGGTCACTTCTCTGCGAAGAAGACCACCGCCAAGATTTTACAGTGTGGATTCTGGTGGCCTGATATGTTTAAGCTCGTTCATGCATTCTGTAGGTCATGCAACCGTTGCCAAAAGCTTGGCAAATTGTCTTCACGTCAGGAGATGCCCCTCCGGCCCATTTTTGTGCTTGAGGTTTTCGATTGTTGGGGCATTGACTTTATGGGTCCATTACCTATGTCTCATGGTTACGAGTATATTTTGGTAGCGGTGGACTATGTGTCCAAGTGGGTAGAGGCGATACCCACTAAGTCTATGGAGTCGCGAGTCTTGCTAGAGTTCATTAAGTCTAATATTTTGTCGAGGTTTGGCGTGCCACGCGCCATTATCTCTGATCAGGGCACGCACTTCACAAGTCGGTCGTTTGAAAAGTTAATGGGGGAGTATAGAGTCACTCACAAGGTGTCCACTTCGTACCACCCCCAAACTAATGGGCAGGCCGAGTTAGCGAATAGAGAGATCAAGCGAATTTTGGAGAAAACTGTAGGTGTGACTAGGAAAGATTGGTCCACCAGGTTGAATAATGCGTTGTGGGCTTATCGCACTGCTTATAAGACCGTGTTGGGTGCTTCACCCTATCAGCTTGTTTTCGGTAAGGCCTGCCAGCTACCAATTGAGTTAGAGAAGAAGGCCTATTGGGCCCTCCAGGAAATCAATTCGAGTCTAGATGTGGTGGGTGCGCATAGGAAGTTACAGTTATGTGAGCTCGAGGAGCTTAGGAATGACGCGTATGAGAATGCTAGTATTTATAAGGCTAAGGTTAAGGCGTATCATGATAGGAATATCCAGCGCAAAACCTTTAGAGTTGGTCAGAAAGTGTTGCTCTATAATTCGCGTCTCCATCTATTTCCCGGCAAGTTGAGGTCTTGTTGGGAAGGTCCCTATGTTGTGGTGCAAGTGCATCCAAATGGTTCAGTTGATGTCCGTGATTCTAAGGATGATCATGTGTTTAAAGTTAATGGGCAGCGTCTGAAACCGTTTTTGGAATTTTTAGAAGTGGGAGAACCTGATGAGGAGTTGGTCGATCCTGTGTATTCGGACGACCCGGTTTCTTAGGCGTTTTCAGCCAGGTTTTGGCGGGTAGCTCACGCGTTTTTGGTCTTGTATAGCCACCCACTCTTCACTTCAAGTTGGGGGATGGGGAGAAAAGTATGACACGTGAGACTGCGTGAATGTCTGGTGGTTTTCTTTGTTTTCTTTATTTTCTGTGTTGTGGCCCGGCTTTCACATGCGGGCGGTACTGACATTATTTGTTGCCTAGTAGGTGGTTGGATCTTGCTTCTTTTTGCAGGGATGGATTCTGTGCGCGGTTCTGATGCCAACAAGCGACAATGGTGGCAAATTCCCCATACATCGGCCGGGGTCATGATGGTTGGCTGCCATCCGTTGGTCCATCTCTTTCCCTTATTTCTATTTTTCTGTTTTGTCTTCATGCTCTGAGGACAGAGCACTTTTCAAGTTGGGGGATGGGGTGTACTTTGTACACGTTATTTTTGGTTGTTGAGCGTTGTTAGTAGTTTGGGGGTCATTTTTAAATTTTGGTTAATTTTTAAGTCTGGGGATACGATTGTTATGCTTGTTTGTATGAGTTAGGTGAGCATGCTGAATTTCTGTCCAAACTGGTTGCCTGTTTAACTTGTTCACATGCATATATCTGGCTTCCATGTTTGAATATTTTTCCACACCATAAACAAGTTGGGTAGGTGTTTCCACGTTGTGCACAACATGTCCTTAAAGCATCCCATGTTTCTTTGTTTTTCACTTTCCGCATTTGCATAAAATAGTAGGCGTTTGAACCGCATATCATGAGCTAAATATTTTATATGCATGTGTGAGAGTTGGTGACGTGTTTAGGGGATGAAACAAGGCCATTTTTGCATGATTAGACCAGTATGCGTGTCCCATTGATCCCATGTTTAACCAGTCTGTGTCAGTTCCTGTGTCGAACTTAGGAAACCGGTGTTTGGGTGGTGTGTCAGTTTGGTAGTCCAACTCTGTGTACATTTTTAGAGACCTGAATCAATGAACGTTGTGGTAAAGGAAGAATTTGGAATGTTGCTTGTGGATGCCATGGTGTTGAGAAACCTTAAACCTTAAGCCCCAAACCCCTATTTTCAAAACCCAATTTTAGTTCCCACTAATGAATTCCCATTTACGAAAGAGAGAATGAATTTTCGGTGATGTGAAGAAAAAAAAAAAACAAAAAAAAAAATGGCGTTAGCAATTAGGTACTGATACCTTTATAAGGGGTATCGATACCGGTTTGTTACGTCCCAAAAAAAAATAACAAGGGCCGATCGGCCCCTTCTTCCTCATTCCCCTCAACTTTTTCTTCTTCATTCTCTCTTTCTCTCTCCTCCCCTCCATAACCACCCCAAACCCTACCAACAAATCTTCCCAAAGCCCACCTGAATAACCACCATTCTCTACCAAATTTCAACCTCAACACCCTCTCTTCACCCGCTACCTAAATCCCTGTTTCAAATTTCCCTAAACCTTACCAAATTTCTGAATCTGAAAACCCAAAAACCCATTTTTTCAAACCCTTTAACCCTCAAACTATGGCATCCAAAAGGCAAGATGTGGGCAAGGGAAAGGCTGGGGCTACTTCTAGTACAACGGGGAATGTTCTTGGGGGTTCATCGGGAGGCCCTTATGCGGGCCGGGCACCGAGACGGAACCGGGCCCAAATCGAGAGGGACGAAGAAATACAGTGGAGGGAATCGATCATAGGCAGGGGGGTGAAGAATGAGAGACATAGAGTTAGATGGTGGGTGGCCGGAGGGCCACTTGGTGATCGAGGCAATAAAAAATCAAGGTATGTCTTTCTGGTTCGAACCAAATCCGGGTTACAATAATGCTTTAGTAGAGGAATTTTATAAATGCATGGTTGTGCCTGAGGCTGGAGCTTTTATGAATCCGGGGGCTCGGATTACCTCTGTGATAGGAAAGACCCCCGTGTTTATTGATGCTGAAAAAATTGCTGCTGCATTGAATTATGTAAGGCCAGAAGGGGAGATAAATTTTCCTAGGCCAGTTGATAACCCCATTAATCAGAATTGGGTGAAAAGAGAGATTTATACAAATAGGAGAGATGCGAGGGTCCCTCACTGGCCGGGAAAGTTTAAACCGTCGTATAGGTTCCTCAACCAGGTTGTGTGTTATAACATTTTTCCGAGGGGGACTGAGAACAAGCCCCAAGAAAGGGTTGGGAATATTATGTGGGCATTCACTGGGGAAGACACGGTGTGTGACTGGGCTTTATTTATCTTCAGGGAAATGGTGGATTTCAGGGCTGCATCGAAAAATATAAGAATGCCTTTCCCGTGCCTAGTGACCACGATCCTTAGGAGGGACCACGTTCTAGGAGCTAAATTTTATGTGAATGACAGGTTGGATCCGGGGGGTTTAGATTCTACTATTCTTCGTAGGAGCAGTGCTCAGATTAAGGGTGGTGGGGAATCAATGCTTACCCCACCGTCTTCAGAGGCTCCTATTAAGGAGTGGTTCAAGAAACTTTTCTGTCAGAATGTGGCTACCATTAAGAGTCTCAAGAAGCTTAAATTGGAGCAGAGACAGATGGCTAGGAAACAGGTGGAATTTGATGATCAGCTGAGTTATGTGAGGAAGCATGTTACAGGGGAGACTTCCAGTCCTTATGTTCCCCATCGGTGGCCGGAGCTGGAGGTGAGTGACGACTTTGAGGAGCAGGATGAACCAGATGAGGACTCGGATGCGTAGAATGGCCTGAGCACGGAGTTGGACACGGGTTGGATTGGTGATGTTAGTTTTATGTTTTGCTATTTCTTGTGTTTAAGTTGTTGGGAACTATGTCATTTTATGTGTTTGTTTATGTCGGTGGTGCGACCGTGTGTGTGATCGGTGGTTGTGTCGAACTTAATTCGTGGTGATTTGTGTAGGATGATGTTATGGTATTTGTTATTATGTGATGTTCGTGTTTGTGTTGTTTGTGTTGGTGACGGCCAGTCTGGGTAGATTGACCATGAGCTTCTATAGGCCGTCACCCTCTGCATGTTCCCTTTTATCTTGTTAGCCGCGGTCCTTACAAGCCTAACGAAGCCCTTAGTTGACCCGTTGCACGTCGTTTGACTCTCATGCATGTGATATATTTAGATCATGAATATGTGGTATCTTGATTCGTGAGCTTTCATTGCATATCTCGGCGTTTTGTTGACTGGCACGTGGTGATTCTGTTTCAATCCACGTTGATTGCCAGGCGCCTTACATGGGATGTAGAGCGTTCAGTGAGTTTGAGCGATATTGTGGCACGTGGAAGCGTTCTATTTTAAACTTTGTTGAGGAATGGAATTATTCGAGTTTTGGTTGGAGCATGCATGTGACCGAGCTGTGGGTAATAGCGAGATGATACTCGAATTGTTCAGTTAATTTTGTACAGGTTGCATAACCCTCGTATCCCTTTTTGAGTCGTTGTGTTGGTTTTATTCTTTTCGTTTCGTTCGTTACTAGGGACTAGCAACGCTCAAGTTGGGGGATGTGATAGGCGCGTGGAAAGCTTGCTTTTGAGCGCCTAAGTAGGGTGGTTTAGCGTGTTAGACGTGCGGGTTAATGATTATTTTCTGTTTAATGCGTGCACAGTGGTGTTCTTGTTATTTCTGTGAGTTTTCCAGGTATTTTGGCTTTTGGTAGGTGTGTGTGTGCATGGCTTGAAGTGAAAGCGCGGGAAATTGAGACTTGGGAGATGGATTTTGAAATGTTAGGCCGAAGGGGATCGGTATCGATACCCCTCTCAGCTGTATCGATACCAATTGGTTATGAAGGGGCGAGTTGCAATCCAGAAGGTTTAGTATCGATACCCGTATCAGCTGTATCGATACTAACGTCTTACGCAGTCAACAAGTCAAAGCAAAAGGGTTCGGTATCGATACCTCCATTAGCCGTATCGATACCGAGTAGTTACGCAAGACCAAACGATGGCGTTTTGATGTATTTCAAGGGTGGCTACTATATAAACGTTTTTCTGATCATTAATTAGGGTTCGAATCTTTCATATTTTTCCACGACTTTTACTTAGGTTTTAGCTCTTCAAGTTTTCGGCTACAGATCTCGTATTCCTTGTTCAGCGTTTCGCTTTCAAGATTCTCAACGTGGATTGACGTTCTTCTTTCATTAATCAAGATTATTTTCGTTGCACAATCTTCGGTACTACTTTCTGTTATTATTTCCATTGTTTAATCATGTTTAGATCTAGGGTTCGTGTTATTCTTGCTGCGTTTTTAATAATGAGTGAGTAGTCGTATTGAGTGCGGCCGCAGGACGAAGGTGTCCCGTGGCTAGGCTAATTTATGTTCCACCTCGGTGCCGAATCATTTTAATCAATGCGCAATTTGTGAATATGGAAGTTTTTCTAGCAAACAAACCCGAGCATTGTCAATTCCAAATGCGCGCAGAAATTGGTGACAAGTGGTGCGCATTTGTTGGAAACAATTTTTCATATTTTTAAATCTATTTATTGAATAATTGTGGCCCGAGTGAATGTGAATTAGACTAGCTGCGGACACCGTAGTGCCCACGGCTGTGCTCTCCTTTTTAAATTCAAAGTCCAGTAGTTAAATCAGTTTAATTTAGTTAATTAATTAAATCATTCGAGCAAGGGGTGGCTACCTGAGAGCCAATTACAAACGTAGAGCCGACATTGTTTGAGTTAAGCACCGTAGACCGTCTCTGTGGTTCGACTCCGGTACTTCCGGATTTATTGTGCTGCACCGGTCGATAGTCCTACGCTTGGGACGAAAATCTAGTTAATTATTAATCACCCGATCGGTCAAGCAGTATCCCCTTGCGATTTATACCGAGCTAGTACATCTTGGTATATTAATCCGTTTTACCATACTGACCTTATTCATGGTCAATACAGCTCGGCACAGGGCTAGGGCTTCCCTATGTGGTGCCGAGCTACTTACCCTCTCATGGTGACTATTAAAGGCAAATGATATGCCCTTTACTAAGGGGGTCAGGTTTTACCCGCTCCAACCACCGTGGTGCTGGGGAGAGAGTAGTGACAGAATAGTCCCAAACCTGTAACGGGACCTCATACGAAGACCCAAGCAAGTGAAGTGGAACACCCAGGCCAATCATGGCCGCAGCCCACGCTGCTGGAGCAACTGATTCAAGGGAAATGAGAAAAAGGGGAGGCCAACCATAGTCCTTAAGCCACGGTGGTAGGGGCGTTGGCCTCATGGCCCGTCAACACACAAATGGAAATTAGAGAGAGACAAGTAGAAACCGTGGCAACGGAGAGGTGAAGGGATAGATGGGTGGTGGTGGCAAGTGGTGGTGATGATAATGGTGCAAACAGTGGTGGTGAGTGAATGATGGTGGTCGAAAGAGAAAGAGAGAGAGAGAGAGAGAGAGGCACTGGATCGCAGGAGAAGGGAAATGAGATAGAGGAGTTGGGAATGAGGTTTGAAAAATAAAGGGAAAGTTCTTATATAGGCCTTGACAGTGCTTCTCGAACCAATAGCCGATGTATCGATTTAGCTCCCTTGACGTTTTGTTTTCCACTGGCCGCTAAATCAATTCATCTGCCAGCAAATCAAGGAGCTTTAAGTAACCAAACGACTTCTTCTTGTGGCCAACAAATGATTTCAAATCCCCCATATTTACATTTCCTTTGGTTGACACATTGATCCATTGGCCAGTGTTGAGAGTTTCGAAACGCCGATTCAAGCCTCCTAGCGCTTCGCCTTCCTTCGGCTACCAAATCAATGGGCAGGCTAGCAAATCAATTCTTTCAGAATTTTTGTTTTATTTAGTGCACCGGTCAGTACATCGATTCACCGCCCAACAAATCAGCCTGGACAGAGAACATTTTTGAAAGATTTTTAACACAGTTAGCAACACCATAGCAGTGTTCAACACATCAACTTTCCCCTAGACAAAGTAAAGATGATCTTGAAAAGTAAATGGCTATGCCCTTACGAACAAAGGTTAACCTATTGTGTAGTGTTCTACCCCCAAATGCTAGGGGACCACATAGATCGAGACAACACAGCTCCTAGCTCAATATCAATCAACAACTCGCCCCATGCAAACGTCTATCAATAGCTCCATGCTTATTTATAATAAGTTTAGTGTCCAACAAGCCATGCCCCGTGCAAATTCCTATCAACAACTCCGTGCTTATTTCCGACAAGTTCATGTGTCTAGCAAGCCACACTTTGTGCAAATCTAACCAACTCCGTGCATGTTTTTATCAGCAGCTCCGTGTTTATTTCCAATGAGCCCAACACCCATCAGCGACGCCAAATGTCCACCAGTCAAATCCAAGTTCATCTATCAACAACGTGCTCCTAAACAGCCTTGTGGACGGCTTTACTCAACAGTGGAATCTGTGCTTACTTCTCAGCGGCGCACAATGTCCAAAATCAAAAACATCATTGCACTTGCACACACCCGGGGGTCTTGCATACAATCACTTCTAAGGATCATTAGTTGCATATCACGAACATACTATGTGCAACTGTTTTGTGTCTAGTGTTTCTTCATGCAGGTTATTAATCTTGTTGGCCACGCGTCTTGAAAAGACCACGCGCCACTATTTAGTAACTCAACAAAGCACGGTGCTATCTGAACGAGCTTGCATTTGACTCTCACATCTAAACAAGCCCGCGTTTGTATATGCATATGAACGCCTTCACATCTGAACAAACTTGCATCCAAATGCTCTCACATTTGAACAAGCCCGCTTTTGTATACGCATCTAAATGCCTTCACATCTAAATAGGCCCGCCTTGCATATAAATGCCTTCACATCTGAACCAGCTTGCATCTGAACGCTCTCGCATCTAAACAAGCCCGCCTTGTTTTACGCATTTGAGAGCCTTCACATTTGAACGAGCTCGTGTTTATATATGCATATGAACACACGCACGTCTGAACAGCCTCAAGAATGGCTTCACATCCCAGCGATCTCGTGATTATCCAACATACCAGTGATTCAACATGTTATATCATCTAGCAAGCAACTATTTAACCAGCCAACCCCGTGTCATTTAGCGCTCTCATGTTCCAAACAAAATTCTCCAGCAAGCTGAAAAGCTTAAGCAACTTCACACTTGCTGTCACTCAAGCCGCTTCGTAGAAGCACATTTTCAACAAACCCATGCTTGGCCTGGAATCGACAATTCAAACCCTGCTCAAGTACGCAACCGCCCGATGGCTAGGTATGGTGAGGCAAAATTTCTCTCAACTCAGTGAATTCAAGTGCCCTAAACTACGGGTGTACTGATTTCCCCTGAGGAATACGTAGGAAGCGAGGGACTGACCACAAATCAAAGTATTTTCCAAAATCCCCTTGAGATATTTGCCTCGCCAACATAGAGCTCCTTTACGGCTTCGACCTCACTCAAACACACTTCGCAGTTTGTTCAAGATCGGTCAAGGAGGGGCATCTGTTGACACTTTAAGTTGGTTCGGTAGATATTTTCAAGTACCACTTCAAGCAGGCTCCCGATGATGAAAGCGACACTCGTAAGCTTTGGGTAAATTCATGTGGACTTTAGAACCTTGGAGTGGGTAAAACATGATTACCCTAATGAAAGGCATAGCACGTGCCCTAATCGATCACCATGAGGGCGTGAATAACTCGGCACCACATAGCGAGTCCATAATCCCTGTGCCGAGCTGATGTGGACGCTCGATTTTCCGTTGGTTTGCGGAAAAGTAGTTATCCACAGAGTTTTGTTTGTAAAAAAAAAAAAGGCGATCCGGGAAAATGAAGAAAAATTTAGAGTCGCCACCCGGGGTTTAATTTTTGGAAAAATGTTAGGTACCCGAGAAACCGTTTTAAGAAAATATTGACTCTTATGCCGCTGAAAAAGGGTTTGATCTGCGAAAAATAGAGATTTGGGTTCGGGAGCCAGGTTACCCGCGGGGAAGGTTTTGTTCGAAGAAAAATGCACCCCGCGTGCCCAAAATTTTTCGGTCTTTACTAAACATTTGTGGGATTATTCTTTGAGAAGATTTTATGAAAAAAAACTTTAGAACACATAAACAGTATATCATAAAATAACGAGCTCAAAGAGATAGATAATAATGATGAACAAAACTGACATGTAAACAAACATATAAACATGTTAAAATTAACTGGGGGGGGGGGGGGGGATTAGTGCAAGAAACGGAAAGTGAAAGGGGGATACTGCAATTTTACCCACTGGTTTTGCCAGAAAACAGAGCATCGATTTCAGGAAAACAGAGCATCCAAAATGATTTTCTAATAACACCGTACGGTGTAAAAGTCATGCCGCACGGCGCGTAAGGGATGCCGCGCGGTACCTCTGCGAAGCATATTTTTTCAAAAAATCTCGTTTTTATCCGATTGAAACCAGCTTCTGTTTTTCGTACAAAAACCAACTTCTTTTTTTTTTTGGTAAAAAAGCTTGCAAATGGTCTTGATGAAAGAATGTACCTTATTTCTAGGGTCGGTATCCCGCGACAATGAATAGTATTGCGCGACACTCACCCGAAAGGTTTGGATTTCATTGAAATGTCTCCGTTCGGGCTCGAGAAAGAGCTACGGAGCTCTTCTCATAACCCGATGGAGAACTTCCCCTTTTCAGAAGATTATTACTTCAATAGACATGGATATATACCTCTGGTTTGCTCAATCGTCGGTCAGAATTTGAAGAAAGATCGGTTTGAAGGTTGGGATTAGTATCCTGGTGGAAGCAAAGGGCTATATGATTTGGATCGGAGATGGTTTTGACAGAGTAACGAGGGGACAATGAATTTTTGCTCTTGAGAGGAATGTTTTCTGAGAAAAACTAACTCTCTTTGATACTCGTTCTTCCTCGTGCCTTATATAGGCGAAACTTGATCATTTTCAATCATTCCGATGATTCCCGTACGCCAGCGAATGTCATAATGTGCGAATATCATCATCGCTTCTGAGCTGCTGGGCGAACCCGGGAATCCTGTTGATGGGACAAGGGCGCCGCACGGCGTCAAGGATATACCGTACGGTGCACATAGTGACACCGCACGGTGCAAAGAAGTTTTCAAGCCGTACAACTATGGGTTTCAGACCATACGGTTCAGGTGGGTTTTGGGTTTTTGGTTTATTTGATCCATCCAACTAAAAGAGCTGTCCTAAGGTATACTTCGTGCATTCTTTTCATCATCGGGGGTGCACAAGTCATTAAAATTGGGGTGTCTACAGCTGATTTGGCCATGAATAAGGCCAGATTAGTAAGACTTAAAATAGAAGGTCAGGATGCACTAAGCTCAGCCAAAAACATAAAGGGATGCCCCTGGAATGGCCGAGCTGGTTAGGCTACGAGTATGGCTTAAATAGCATTCTGGAATACGTAGTTCAGCTCGGCATGAAGAGTTGGGCTATGTACGGGTCATTCCGAGCTACGAGGAAGCACAGCATCGCCACGAATAAGGCGGTATGACATTCCATAATATTCTATAGCGGCTCCTTATGAGATAGGGAGCAATCCCGTAAAATAAGGGATTGATATGGGAAGTCCTAATGAGCTTAGGAGTGTACTCCATATAGGAAAGAATCCTATATGGAAAGAAAGACTACTGCAAAACGAGATCTTGCAGGATTTGGAAGTATATGCCTAATAGGAAAGTCCTATTAGGACAAGAATTCCTAAACCTAGTAGGAGACAGGGGGCACGAGATGCCCAAATGAACAAGCTATCTTCACCTATAAATACAGCACCATGCCCATGGAGAAAGGTACGCGGTGAAACCTTTTCATACGCACTGTGATTTGAGAGTTTATAGTACGAGATACTAACTTAGGCATCGGAGGGCCTTTGCTGACGAGAGGCAAAGGTGCTCTAACCCTCTTTCTGCTTTGCAGATTTAGGGTTGAATCAAGGAAGCACGTCATCCAGGCTTACGTGGATTTTACCCCCGTACAATTGGCGCCGTCTGTGGGAAACGCTTACGAAAAGCTCTTTTCCTTTCAAAATCATGGTGATTTCAGAACCTGTCTTACGCACTCCACGAAGGGAGGACGTGGAGGACGATGCTGGAACCACCCTTGTGCACACTACAAAAAAGAGTGCAAGGGTAGACAAGACTCCGGTGGACTTTAGAGCGCCTCAGAAGAAACCCACCACTAGGAGGATCAATATAGGGCGCATCCCTAAGATTCCAAAATTCAAGGATACACTCCATGATTCCCCAAGGACAGGCGAACGACGGAGACGCTCAAGGACGCCGCCAAGAAGACATAAGGGAGCCTCTCCCCGTAATGAAAGGGGGAGGAGCCCCCAGAGCAGGGAGAATCTCGGGCGGACACGAGATCATGAACGAGAAGATAGCCTTGACAGAAAGGAGCAAGAGGCAGAGGAGCTGGCTCGTGAGGTCACTCGACGAGAACGAGAGATCCAGGACCTAAAGAAGCAACTCCAAGAAAAGGAAAAAGATCTACGCTCACGAACAAGATCCGTGCAGTATGAGAAAGAAAGAAGGGTTCATCGTCATGACGATGTTTCCACAGGCAGAGTGGTCTCTCCACGAAAGAGGAGAGAGAGGAGTTCTTCCGTCGAAAAAAGGGAAGGGAGAAAGCATGCTAGGGACAGATATGAGAGATTTGGTTCCAACGAGCACGCTCCTGAGCAATATGCGAGAAGGAAAGAGACCGGCCAAGCAGAGGGAGAACCTAAAACTGCACGAGAGGCAACCAAGGAAGCCCTAGGCCAGATCTCTAAGTCACCATTGCCCACTGGATCCGAGCAGAAAAGACACTGAGCAAGGTAAAACACTCGACATTCATCCCTTACGAAACTAGCACGGATCCCGTGACCCACATTCAACATTACCAGCAAGCCATGTTCATGCATGAAGAAGATGATGCCTTGCTATGCAAGATGTTCCCGTCCAGCTTAGGGAAGGTGGCACTAAGTTGGTACCATAAACTCCCAAAAGGATCAATCCTGTGCTGGGCTCAACTAGCCGAGGAGTTTACCGCTCGGTTCCTAACAAGCCGAGCAGCTCCGAAGACTTTTGACGCATTAACCTCTATGAGACAGAGGGATGATGAGACTTTGCGGCAGTATTCCAAGCGTTATTGGGAGGTTTTCAACGAAATTGAAAACTGTAGTGGAGTATGCTTTGGCAACATTCAAACCAAACTTGCCTATGCATAGCAAGTTACGAGAATCGCTTACCATGCATCCAGTAAAAACTGTGGCCAAACTCATGGAGAGAATCCAGGAGCATGCACGGGTAGAGGATGTCATTCTGCAAGTTGGGGGAAAGATTGTGGCTGGGCAACCACAGCTTCTAGAAAAGAAAGCGGTAGAGTCAAGGGTAAATAAGAAGGAGTACACAACAGGAAGAAAGGACTATGCACAACAGAGGAAAGACAAAGCTGATCCAGACCCCAAATCATATTTTAGTGTCATGGCAACTTTTAACATCCCAATCTACAAGATGCTATATAGGATTAAGAACGAGCCATGGTTCAGAAGGCCCCCAAAGATGACTGGGAATCCGGAAAAAAGAAGACCCACTAACCAGCACTGTAGCTACCACAGAGATTGGGGGCACATGACAGAAGATTGTGTAGAGTACAAGAGGTGTCTGGATGAAAAAGTGGCAGAAGGCCATCTTAAGGAGTTCCTGGCCGATGACAAGAAAGGGGCCGAGCTAATAGAAGAGATGGACTACGAGAAAGGCCCAAAGGGAACAATCCATATGATACATGGATTGGTGGCCCCGTATACCAACAATAAAATCAAACACATCCAAAGGGTAAACGATCAAACAAAGCATGTCATGAAGCTCGGCACGAAAGGGCCGAGGGTGGAAGGAGTGATGGAGGTGCCCATAACCTTCTCAGACGAAGATTTAGATGGAATAGTGATGCCCCATAACGATGCATTAGTTATCACCCTACGAATAGGGGAATATGATGTGGAGAAAATTTTAGTTGATCAAGGTGCAAGCATGGAAATCATGTACTACGACACCTTCAGGAAAATGGAGCTCCCATTAAGCTCGTTACAAAAATGTCTTGTCCCCCTGGTCGGCTTCAGTGCACAAACGGTATGGCCTATGGGCAAGGTCACGCTACCCGTCCGAGCTGGATCAGTGGTACTGAAGACCGATTTCCTTGTGGTGGATATCCCTTCCTTCTATAACGTGATTATCGGAAGAACATGGATGCACAAGATGAGGGCAGTTCCTCAACTTATCACCAGATGATCAAGTACCCTGGAGCGGATGGCGTAGAATGTATTAGAGGAGATCAAAAAGTAGCCGACCAGTGCTTTAACATGGTCTTGAAAAAATCCCCAAAAGCTGAACTGGTCCAAACAGTTGAAGTCCCTGATTAGCTGACCTTGGAAGATGTTGGAAGTGATCCCACCAAGAAGATGGTGGAGGGCTTGAAAAAGATACAGATCAAAGAGGATGATGCAGAGCGGTATTTCTTGATCGGCGAAACACTTGCCGAGTAGGAAGAGAGGGATCTGGTTGCTTTTTTAAAGGACCATATAGACGTTTTTGCTTGGACTCCCCAGGAAATGCCCGGTGTAAACCAGAAGTAATCTGCCACCACTTAAACGTGGACCCCCGGCATAAACCAGTTGTGTAGAAGGCAAGGAGGTCAGCACCACATCACGCAGACGTTGTGATTGAAGAAGTGGATCGGTTGCTTGAAGCGGATGCCATACGAGAAGTGAGCTATCCGGAGTGGTTGGCTAACATGGTTGTAGTCAAGAAGAAGAATGGGAAGTGGAGAGTCTGTGTGGATTTCACCAGCCTCAACAAAGCATGCCCCATGGACAGCTTTCCACTTCCCAGGATCGATCAACTTGTGGATGCTACGTCAGACTACGAGAGGATGAGCTTCCTTGATGCATATCGAGGGTATCATCAAATAGCTATGCATGAACCGGACCAGGAGAAAACATCCTTTATCTCACCAAGAGGCCTCTACTGTTACAAGGTTATGCCATTTGGGCTAAGGAATGCTGGAGCAACTTATCAGAGATTAGTTACCAAGACGTTCAAGGATCAGCTTGGCAAGACAATGGAGGTCTACATAGATGATATGGTGGTAAAGAGCAAAATAAAGACCAATCATATTGCCGACCTGAAGGTAACTTTTGACATCCTAAGAGAGTACAATTTAAAGCTAAATGCCTCAAAGTGTGCCTTTGGGGTTATCTAGGGGAAATTCCTAGGACACCTGGTAACTAAGAGAGGGATTAAGGCTAATCCAGACCAGATCACGGCTCTACAGAACCTTCAAAGCCCGAGAACCACGAAGGAGGTCCAAAGGCTAACAGGGATTACAGCAGCTCTTAACCATTTTATCAGTAAGTCCTCGGACCGTTGTAGGCCATTCTTTCAACTTCTGAAGAAGAGAGAAGGGTTTGAGTGGGGAGCCGAGCAGGAACAGGCTTTCCAAGAACTGAAAGTTTACTTGTCATCACCACCTTTACTCTCTACTACAGAAGCTGGGGAGCGGTTGATTCTGTATCTAGCGGTATGTGAGCATGTAGCCAGCTCGGTTCCCTTATGAATAAAGGGGATAGAGCAAGCCCCAATCTATTTTGCAAGTAAAACCTTGCTAGATGCAGAGACACGGTACTTACCCTTGGAGAAACTGGTTTATGCTCTTGTCATTGCATCAAGAAAGCTACCTCATTACTTTCTACAGCATCCCGTCACTGTGCTTACTGAATATCCGTTGAGGGTTCTACTAAAGAAGGCAGATTTCTCGGGGAGGATATCCAAATGGTCCATTGAATTGAGCCAATTTGACCTTGACTATCAACCAAGAACAGCAATCAAAGGGCAGATCTTGGCTGATTTTATAGCTGAGTTCACCCCAACGGTGGCTCCGCTACCACCAACCCTCAAGGAAAGGGAGCAAAGCATTGTCCCTGAGCAGCCAATGAAAATGCCCCCTTTAGATCCAGAAGAATGGAGGCTTTATGTTGATGGGTTAGCTTGCAACAAAGGGTCAGTAGCAGGAGTTGTGCTCTTTTCTCCAGAAGGTTTGGTGCTTGAGCAGGCGCTAAGATTGGGATTTAGTGCCACCAACAATGTGGTCGAATATGAAGCCTTGCGGGCTGGACTAAGGAGTGCCCTAGAAGTCAAGGTAAGTAAATTAAGAATATTTTGTGACTCACAGTTAGTTGTAAACCAGCTTTCAGGAGAATATGCTGCGAAAAGTGAGAAGATGGCTGCACATTCAGAGGCAGCCAAGGACTTGCTTGACAAGTTTGGTGAAGTCCATATCCAACAAATCAGCTCGGGGCAAAATGCACATGTAGACTCACTGGCTTGCTTAGGCTCAGCAGTCAATACGGAATACCGACGAACAGTAACGGTGGATTACTTAAGTGAACCAAGCATTGGCCGAGCGGTTGAATTAGTGATGGAAACAGAGCTTGGGCTGAGCTGGATGGACCCTATAGTGGCATACCTACGAGATGGGACCTTGCCAGAAGACAAACGAGAAACTCACAAGATCAGGACCAAGGCTGTATGTTTTTGGCTCTCCCCTGAAGGTAAACTCTATAGGAAATCTTTTCTTGGTCCGTACTTACTATGTGTACATCTAGCTCTAGTCCAAAAATTCCTCCATGAGATCCATGCCGGAACATGTGGGGGGCACACTGGTGGAAGATCCATAGCTCATCGAGTGATATCCCAGGGATACTGGTGGCCTTACATGCAAGAGGATGCAAAAGCCTTTGTCAAGAAGTGTGAAAAGTGTCAGAGGTATTCCCCTCTCATCCGAGCTCCAGCTGAGGATCTTCTTCCTTTAACAAGCCCGTGGCCATTTGCACAATGGGGACTGGACATCGTGGGCCCTCTCCCCATGGCAACTGGGAAACGAAAATTCCTTCTCATTGGCACAGACTATTTCACTAAATGGATAGAGGGTGAAGCTTTGGCAAAAATCACAGAGGCCATGGTGGAGAAATTTGTCTGGAACAAGATTATCACAAGATTTGGAGCACCTTACTCCATCATCTCAGATAATGGGTCCCAATTCGATAGAAAGTTCAAACCTTTCTATGCTCAGTATGGCATCAGGAACTACTATTCAACCCCGACTTATCCACAGAGTAATGGGCAAGCAGAGGCTTCGAATAAGACCATCCTTAAGAGTCTTAAGAAAAGGTTGGAAAAAAAGAAGGGAAAGTGGCCAGATGAGCTACCAGCCGTGCTTTGGGCATACAGGACCACTCCTCGGCGATCTACGGGAGAGACGCCATATTCCCTTGCTTATGGAACCGAAACAGTGATCCCATTAGAGATTGGCTTGCCGACCAATCGAACTGCTCTCGTGGAGTCTGGAGGCAACAATAAAGCCCTAGCCGAGCAGCTCGACCTTGCTAAGGAAAAAAGAGAGCGTGCACTTATCACATTGGCGGCCTACCAGGAGTAGCTGCGAAGAAGTTACAACAAAAAGGTGCAACCAAGAGAATTTAAGGTTGGGGACCTGGTCCTAAGGAAGGTCTTGGCCAATACCAAGGTATCCACTGACGGAAAGCTTGGTCCGAACTGGGAAGGCCCGTACAAGATCATTAGAATCACTGGCATTGGAGCATATCGTTTGGCCGACTTGGACGGAGACCCAGTACCACGGCCATGGAACGTCCAGAACTTACGAAAATTTTACCAGTGATTATGAATGCGATCACATCTTTGTTCACATTTAGTATCTAGTTGGGATTACGAATAAAATCACCAACATCAGTAATTCAGATTTTTTATTTCAAGCATAAATAAGACTATGCTTTCTCTTACTAGGGTTTTGATTAATACGAATCAAAATTTAACCCAAAATTTGGATTCCTATTGGGGAGCAGAGGATATGTGTGTCCCATTAAACCTAGAATTAGCAACGAATATTGCAAAGAATTGAAACGAATATTGCAATGAATATCTGAGTACGTAGAAACTTAGATTCGCAACGACTATTGCACTAACTTTCTAAGCATGAATACACTTAGATTAGCAACGAATATTGCAATGAATTTCTAAGCACGAAAAAGCTTAGCAAAATACTAAGTATGAAAACACTAAGGTTCGCAACGATTATTGAAAAAAAAAAAAAAAACAAAAAAAAAACTTTGCATGCAACGAACATTGCTAAAAAAATCCTAAGTCTAAGGATACTTAGAAAGCAAAGGCAAAAAAAAACCATAGCACTTAAAGAGCAGGCAATTAGTATCAACGGCCACATACGGCCAAAATAGGTCACACAGGACCAACCTTCAAAGCAAAACTAAAAGTACGAGAATAGTATCAATAGGCCACAGACGGCCGAGAGAGACCACGCAGGCTCAAAAGCTAAGTTCAGATTTATCAGAGGAATAACACAGGCATCAAGCCTCTTCACTGTGCCCTTCGGCAGCAGTGGCAAGATTGGGGTCAGGATTGTTACCTCCAACAGTACCCTCAGCAGCGCCGTCTTTGAGAACAGAAAGGTCGATAATGTCTTCAGATGTTTGGGTCTGCTCGGGGAGGGGCCCAGGTTGAGCTTCAGGGGTAGGCTGAGGTTGAGCGTCTAGATGAGCCTGAGCAGTAGCTGTCTCGCTCGGCAACTCCATGTTAACCTAGTGGGGGGAGGATTCGTCTATGCCGAGCTTACTGAGACATCGCCGCCAAGCCATCTCTCAGATAGCGTCTTTCACCGCCGGCATCTGAGCTCGGTAATTGTTAGTGATCACCACAACAGCTCGGTCATACTCAGCCCCCGCCCTGGTCTCCGCAGCAACCAACTGATCACGAAGGTCATGCTCAACTTCCTCAGACTTTCTCTTCAGATCGGCTTCTCCCTCCTCAGTACCTCCACTTCCTCCCGAGCTTCTTTCAGGGGCTGAGCATTTTGAGCGTTTTCCTTCTCAGCTCTCTCCGCTCTCTTCTGCTCTTTCTTCAGCTCCTTTTCGACATCTTTAGCTCTCTCCAGACCCACAGATGCCTTTTGCATAATCTGCACGAAAAAATATAGTGAGTAAGGAAGAATGGAAATTCGGTGCAACAAGAAAGTGAAAGTAAGAGGGTCTTTTTTACCTTGGCGCTGGACTGGAAAATGGACTTCATGAGGCTGTCATACGAGTTATTCTTCTCCCTGTCCATGAAAAAGAGCAGCTCGGGAGACGCCGTATGCAACGTCCACTGAAGAGATCTTGTCGATCATAGAGAGAGAAGTGTCGTCGGGGCGTGCAAGAGGGGGAGCCCATGGCTGCACTAAAGGAGGGGAGTCCACCATCGTACGGCTAGAACTTGAATCCCCCGTCCTTCGCCTTTGGAGTGGAGGCTGGGCGTCGAGGGGACCTTCCACGGGTCTCTTGTCTCTTTGCTGAGAAGAAGGAGCGACGGTGGTGGCAGCCGGTGGATCGAGGGACATAGAAGCAGGAGGTGCCTGTGAAGGAGGGGCACCTAGATTTAGCTCGTCAAGTAGATTTATTGGCTGAAAAGGCATCTCTTCTCGGTCCGGTGAGGGTGAATAGCCTGAGGAATCCGGGTCGGCTAGCAAGGCAGATTGCTCGGCAAGAGAACGGACAATAGCACGGTGATCTAGTCCTTGTTCTTCTTCCCTTTCTTTGCCCCCTTCTTCAATTAACACCCTTCCGGATGTGCTCGGTTCTTGATCATCTCGGACGAGGATTGGGATGGCGGTGGGAATCTCAGGGACATAAGCAAACATGATTTGCTGCTGAAGATCTCTTGGGGACTGAGAGCGCCTGGTCCTTTTTTCAGAACGCCCCCTGCGAGATTGGGGACCCCTTTGCTCAACTGACGGGCGAGTGGCGACCAATGGAGCTGTAGGGGGCCAGGGTGTCTCGAGCGCGGCTCGCCCACTCTACGAATTCCCCCCCCCCCCCCCCCCCAATAGGACGGTGTGTAGCCCAAAAGGAGGTGAGAAGCTCGGCCTAAACCCACTGGTGTGGGTTCAAATCCGTTAAAGTAGAGAGCCCGAGCAATGTCCTCGCGGTGAAGATTACTGTGGATCAAGCGGCCACCGTGGTTGAGGTTGCTCGCTGCAAGACAACAGAAAAGGGGCAATCAGTTTGAATGAAACAAGACATCTCTCAAAAAAAAAAACGCAGTAGTCATAAGGGAAAACGTGGTCGGCCTGGAGCTGTGGGACAGGCAAAGCCGCTAGTATTCCCTTCGGCATCCCTTGGCTCCTAGTTGCCAGTGACTACAAGGTAGTCATCTCCTTCACCCTTGGAGGAATTGGGGAGATTGGTGATGAGCTTCTGCTCGGGGTCTCTGGCTTTGAAGTAGTAATTATTGTCGACTGTAGGGACTACACTATATAGGTAGTGTAGATCCCACCAGTCTAGGTGCAGGCCAAGCAGCCTGTTCAGGGCGACAGTGCCCACAACCACCCTAACAAAATTAGGGCATAACTGCATTGGGTTAAGTCTGCACCTACTACAGACTTCTCGAAAGAACGGATGTAGGGGGAACCGAAGACCTCCCTCAACTATGAATATCAAAGGGATATGGATTGTGTTTTGATCTTGACCCTCTTCACCCATGTCACTATTTCTGTTTAGACGGAATCGAACGTCGTTTGGAATCTCGTACTGCCTACGAAATGCCTCTATTTTCTGGGGGGTGCTTAAGAGTGCCCTATGTTTCCCCATTTTTAGGGTTTCACAGTTGAAACCCAAGGGAAAGAGAAGATGAACAGAGACTGGGGAAAAACGGAGAAAACAAACGTGCAACGAAAATGGAGATCTAGGGAAGAGTTACTTACAGAAAATGAGAACCTAAGGAAAAACTCCGATGAGAATGGAGGAAGTGTTTTCCGGCGTAATCGAAAGAAAGAGCAATGGGCGAGCGAAGCTCTGAGGATGGCGGTGATGGAGTTCTCTCTCGTTAGAACTTTTCGTTTTGAGAACAAAGAGGAATGAGGTAGGAAGAGACCGAGTGAAGAGTTTTTGGGAGGGGTGAAAAAGTAATGATTATCCCGCCCAAAACCCCATGAAAGTGGGGTATGACGCGTGTGAAATGTCAGCAAAATCGTTCTTTGAGCTCATCCGAGCCACCAACGGGTCACTTTGCATTAAATGCGAAAACAACCCTGCTCCCCACGTGAAGGGAGGTGTGCAGGAGATACATTAAGAACCGTTGAAGCTCTGCACACCGCTGACGAGTGACAGCAGTGGCAGAGCTAGGGAGCAATTGGAGTGGGTAAAACATGATTAGCCTAATGAAGGGCATAGCACGTGCCCTAATCGATCACCATGAGGGGGTGAATAACTCGGCACCACATAGGGAGTCCATAATCCCTGTGCCAAGCTGATTAGGCCATGAATAAGGCCAGATTAGTAAGACTTAAAATAGAAGGTCAGGATGCACTAAGCTCAGCCAAAGACATAAAGGGATGCCCCTGGAATGGCCGAGCTGGTTAGGCTACGAGTATGGCTTAAATAGCATTCTGGAATACGTAGTTCAACTCGGCATGAAGAGTTGGGCTATGTACAGGTCATTCCGAGCTACGAGGAAGCACGGCATCGCCACGAATAAGGTGGTATGACATTCCAGAATATTCTATAGCGGCTCCTTATGAGATAGGGAGCAATTCCGTAAAATAAGGGATTGATATGGGAAGTCCTAATGAGCTTAGGAGTGTACTCCATATAGGAAAGAATCCTATATGGAAAGAAAGACTACTGCAAGACGAGATCTTGCAGGATTTGGAAGTATATGCCTAATAGGAAAGTCCTATTAGGAAAAGAATTCCTAAACCTAGTAGGAGACAGGGGGCACGAGATGCCCAAATGAACAAGCTATCTTCACCTATAAATACAGCACCATGCCCATGGAGAAAGGTACGCGGTGAAACCTTTTCATACGCACTGTGATTTGAGAGTTTATAGTACGAGATACTAACTTAGGCATCGGAGGGCCTTTGCCGACGAGAGGCAAAGGTGCTCGAACCCTCTTTCTGTTTTGCAGATTTAGGGTTGAATCAAGGAAGCACGTCATCCAGGCTTACGTGGATTTTACCCCCGTACAAACCTTTGCAAGGAATTTGGCAACCTAAACCACAAACCTCCCTAACTCGGCCAAAATATCGGTCGATACTCTTATTAACAGGCTGGTACATCCATTTCCAAGCTGCCAGAAACTCAGTCTCCTGCCAAAAACTAAATACCCCCAAACAAATGCATCAAGGTGTTGACAAATCCTTTGGCCGGCCAGCAAATCAGCTTCTTCTAGAAGTTTTCTAGTAAGAGCCCGATCCAAACTCTAGTTCTTTTCCCCAGTTGGATTACTTCCTTTAACGTGGTAAGCAAGATCGGGACTCTTCTTGATAGAGTTTTCTCCCATCATACCTCTCCTAATTTGAGCTTTAATCAAATCGGGACTCTCCTATCCTAAGCCCTATAAATAGGCACCTTCGCTTATGACATTGGAAGACAATTTTCAAGCCTCACACCCCAAAATTTTGTGCAAATGCTCCCTCATATCTCTAGCTTCAAAAGCCCCAATACCCCATGAAGAGAAAACAGCCGAGTGCAAAACCCCCAAGTCCGAGCTCAGGG